>JANHGN010025966.1:5509-21576 GCA_024605025.1 Megaceryle maxima
CCGGCGGGCTTTTAGATATTTGATACTTTGCTTCACAGCTTTTTCCTCCTGTAGAGGTTAAACCATGGAAACCAAAGTTTTGCACATTCTGTCCTTTTTTTTTTTTTTTTTTTTTTAAACCTTCATCTATTATACTGCTGTATTGGGGAATGTATGTCACAGTATTAGGAATTATTTTTCTCCTACTGGTGTCATGCACCAGCACATTTCACAATTGCATGATATCCCTTTTGAACAATAAGGTTGTGAGTGTGCTTTTCAACTTCTATGTTTATAAATTGCATTTACTGTTAGAAAAATTGCTCAGACTTATAGATAGAAAATTTGAAGTATTAAAAGAAATCAAACTGAATTCAGAAATACAAATAATTTTTAAAGCAATTATACACACACCCCCTGGAAAACTAGTTTGCATAACTGGAAAGAATAAATGAGTGTATAGCAAAAAGAAAGATATTAAACTATCTCAATTCTTCTCTGAGGATTATACTTTCCCTAATCAAAGTATTTTCTTACTACAGAGATAGTACTTAAATATTTATATGCAGTGGAACTATTTAAATTATTTTTCATTTTATGCTATTTTACTTACAGCTTTACTGCCTTTTGGTCCACCTCAAGGTCCCTGTTGTACTAGACCAATTAAATAAGTTAGAGAGCAGGTAGTCTTTCCTCTACAAGCCTAATATACACTACAGAAAAAAATGCATGAGAAAGGGATAGAGTCACACTGGAAATTCAGACTCAATTCCTTGGTTCTTTTTAAAGTTACTTTTTATTATTAATATTAATATTCTTATTATTTTGACAAATCTTATACATTTTCATACTAAAATCTGTAGCCCTAACTGTATTTAGAGAATTTACCATGGCACCTTACTTGTACTATTGCATCATGATTGCCTTGGGAATCTTCAGAAAACTTGATCTAAATGCTATGCTGCATAACCAATTGATTATTCATTGTACTGCTGATTCCCAAATTCAACTTGCACCAGAAAAATATGCACTAGAATGCAAATTCCTTAAAGGGCAGCATAGATTCCCTTCTAAGAAGTATGGACATGAGAAAATTGCTACTTTTCAATCATAAAAGGAGTTTTACATAGGTCTTATGAGGGATTTGTGCAGTTTCCTTATGTTCAAACAGATAATGTGGTCACATTTCTCAAGTCAAAATTTAATTTAATTCAGAAAGAAACTGAAAGGAGAGGATCTTTCATAGCTTGGCATCTGGGCCCTGTGATTACCTTCCAAAGACGAGAGGAAGCAGAATGAAGTCATATGTAAATGGAACTCTGTTTCAAAAAAAAAAGCATAAGCCATATTTTTGACAAATAGAAATAAAACATCCTTAAAACTAATGTCTGGGCCTGTCTTGGTGTTTTCTGAGTCCTTTTTCATGGTAGCAGTCAAAAAAAAAAAAAAAAAAAAAGAAAAGCTATTAATACTATGTGTTTGACCAAGTAGAAAGTAATGGAATATGAAATGTGGAATATAACTATTTGGTATGCTTACCTTTATAATGACTTGCAGTGATGAGTTGTACTGTTCAGCACATACCCCTTTGTATTGTCAGGCTGAATTTTAGATGTACAAATTTGGGTTTAGTAATCATAACTGGAGAATAATGACATTCCAATTTAATTGTTTGACTAGTTCTAGCTCAGAAAGGAGCAGAAGTTAGAAACTGTGGAAAGATGGCTTGTAAAGGATTGGTCAGATTTACTGGGGTGTGCACATATATTTTTTTTGGATATATGTGCTTATATATGTACATGGGAGGGATCCATCCAGCACAACAGAATTATACACATTATTTGTGGTATCCATTATTGGATGCAAATGTATCCTTGCATGTTCATCCTACTTGTCTAAGGAGCAGAAAGTCCTTAGTTCCCAGTCATTATTGGTTTTGTCCATGGCAGTCGTCACTTGCTTTCTTCTGCCATTGTTGTCCTTTGCTCTATTCATACAATCATAGAATGGTTGGGGTTGGAAGGTACCTCTGTAGTCCAACCCCTCACCAGAGGAGGAACACCTAGGGCATGTCACGCAGGAACAGATCCAGGTGAGTGTTAAAATTCTCTAGGAAAGGAAAGGATCTGTTGCCTAGTGGTAAAAAAGAAAAGTTCAGGTCAAGGTAATCTGATGTAAGTGACTGCTGACTTTTGAAGACAGATTTCCAAGGTTCTAAATTCTTCCAAGAACATGTATTTGTGAGTTGTGAGATAGATGGTCCTATGTACAATTTAGTGTCTGTTGACAAAATAGACTCACTGTTCAAAGAGCATAACAGTAAAGTTTTTGGGTTTGTTTGTTTTTTTTTTTTGGGGGGGGAGGGGTGCACGCTGTCTGCTTCAGAACTTATCTAGACGAGAAAGGCTCCAGTCTCTTCACATAAACATTCAGTTCACAAAGGATGTCACTGCAATTTCTCAATGCAGACCATATTGATCGTGTAGTCCTGACATGTCTGAGTGAAAGGGAACATGTAAGTAATGTCCTTTGCAGAAGAAACTGATTTTTAACTAGCTTGCCACATCCCGTTTCACTGAGGCATGCTTTGAGAAGATAATGTATAAAAAGAGTCTGAACTCTCCATCATGTTTTACAACAGAGTTGCAAATATCCTATTCTATATTTTTATATTCCAAATTCAATTAAATAGAGCATTTTAAATTATATAAGAAAAAGCCCTATCTTTTCAGAATAGTGTCTTTTGGGATTAAAGTTGTTAGTAGTTATGTTTTTATTTTACATGTATCTTCTAGACTTAAGAACAAATAGTGATTTTCAGATGGCCTTCATGGTGTATGGCTGACTAGAAAAAGAACAGTCTGTTCTGTGATGTGTCTGTTTTACAGATGATAAAGAAAAGCTCTTAAAATAAGGTTTATAAACCAGCTTGAAATATTTGCACCCTAAGTTATTAACTAGTAACTGATCATTTAACTATGATAAATACTTCCTTTCTCCTTTCCTGAATTGTTTAGATCATCAATCATTTTCTTGCATGTTTGAGATATATTTATTTGAGCTATTCTGATCAAGCCACGGAAAGGCATAAAAGATTAAAATTTGAAGAAAATTTTGCCATTCTACATAATTCCTTATTTCAACTTGATTTGGTTAATTTCTTTAATAAAGTCTCTCTGCTTCCTTTCTTCTAACACACAAAGTATCTAGAGATGTTTACTAGCTGTTTGTTGTGAAAGGAAGACAGACAGGAGGAGACACTGTGGAAGGGAGGAAATAAAAGTATCTTTAAGCAAAAGAATGTTTCATCCCAAAGAGGCAGAAAATGGCAGTTGTGTTTCTGTAGTCCTTGCAGAATAATACAGAGGTAGGGGGTCCATAATGTGATTCTCAGCTATAAATTGAGTAACTCTGCTGCAGGCCCTAGTAGAAGTACATTTGTCTATGGTTTCACCTGTGCAGGACAGAGATACACCAGAACATCATTGTAGTACTCATCTTGAAATATGAGATGAGTTTTTGCTTAGTTCATCAGCACATACTCAAATATGACTTTGACTTCCTAAATATACATGATGAATTGATCTGCTGTACACAGCCTCTCAGTATTTATATCACTGGTAGTTTGGGTAAGGCCATTGTTGTGCTTCCATACATGATGGAGTGACTGAATATGGATGTGGCAGTGATTGCTGCTATCTACAAACATAACAGTCATTTACAGTTCACTTTTTAGATTACTACTCCTGAAAAACTGTGGGATATTCTTTAAAATTGTGAATATGATTACTTCAGAGCATAGTCATTCTAAATTTAATGAAAGCCAAATGATTATTTATGACAGTGGGTGAAATGTTCAAATGGTTTCCCAGTATTTAGTGTGAAGATGATTCATAATAGTTGCTAGAATCCCTGTGGAAATGTATGTGTATCTATTATTTTCTGTTACGTAGTGGGGTCTTTCTGTACGTATTCAATATCTGTGTTCACAGTAACATCTACAGCATTCTTCCCTTGGTGATTGATTTCAGTAATGTTCATCATTATGTACTAATTTTATATGTTGCCTTAATGGTCAAGGCTGCTCAAACTTGGGTGCTTTCTTTTTTGTTACTTCCACCTGGGAAAATGAGAAGGACTGATTCTTTGCTGTGTGCTTCAGAATAGAAAATCTCATTGTGTTAACAGGGTTACCGTTCCCAATCCAATTGTCAATCTCAGTCCCTTGGAATGTCAGGTTTCACAGGTCAACCCATAGCTTGTTAAGCCATTTCAACAGTCCAGAAGTAGTAGATGTTTAGTTAAAATCTTGAAAATCTTTATGCTCTGCAACTTTCATTACATTTTATCTGTTTCCCTACATTCCTTCTTAATATCACTGCCCTCTAACAGAATACATTGCTCTAAGAATGATTAGAAATATCCTTTACTCTCCCCACTGCAACCAATTGACCTCCGAACAGCAACAAGAGAGATCTGGAAAATAACCTCTCTCAAATTTAAACTCTTATTGTAAGTCTAAGTTCTTCCTGGAGCTGAGAGTCACAGTAAAAGGTCAGTGCATTGATACAGGGTATATTAGTGAACTCTACCTCATGTTAGACCAAAACCTGTAGTGCTTGAGGTAAAAGGAGTGATAAAAAGGCTATGAAAACTTTCCTATCAGTATACTGGTTATGTGGGAAGGATGCTTTTGTGATGATACAGATTCATTTTTGGTCTAACAATCAATTAATGACTCCAGGTCACAGAACTCTATTTTTTAATACCTTCTTATCTCTAAGCTGCTTACGATAGTGATGGCCTCTTGGTCTTTTTCTTTCCTTTTTTTTTTTTAAAAAAAAAGATGTCAAGTGTCAAGGAAAGTTATACTTGGGATTTGAAAAAACTCTGCGTCTTCTACAAGAACAGGAGTGCTTTGATTAATTCTGATGTTTTCATTGAAAACAGTATAAAAGTTATGGCTTATAGTAATGTGTCTAAAATGTTTTCAGCCAGCTTGGTAACTGGGCAAATAATTTACCACATATGAATTACTCAGAGGTGGTGTTTACTTCAGGTACAACAGGAGATGTCAGCAGAAAAACACTTTGTGTTTCATATAAGATGTGAATTTTCATTTTATTTCGGTATTTGACATTTATGCACTTGCAAAATGTTATCAACAACATTTAGCAATTTTTCCATCCTGTACTACTTAGGTTTGTCATATTTTGAAAATTTGCAGGTGTTTAATGATAAAGATGAATAGATAAAAGATTCGGTTTGGCTGAAAAGAAATTAACCATTATTACAATTTCAGATTCACTGTGTTTAATTGTCCAGAATAAGTGAAATTCTATAAATGAGCAAATATCTTTATTTTCAATTTATAAAGGATGTAATTTTCCATTTTCAGTTGTGGTAGATAAAATATTTGCAAAATCTCACCTACAGATTCCTGGTGTTTCAACCTAGTATTTTAATTTACAGTTATCCATCTATTTACAATTTTAAAGGTTCATTTTTGGTTTGTTTTGTAATATTGTTTTTTCTTTTTTTCTTTTTCCATAAAGTGGAGATCTGAGACCATCTTCTAGATGCCTTGTAAGAGAAACCCAAGTAAAGATTTCTCCTTCCCTATAGGTTTTCTTGAAACATTTCTTCTTCTCTAAATGGATAGTTTACTACTTCCAAGGGCTTCAATTGAAAAGTTTCCTCTTACCCTAAATAACATATTCAGATTCATGAAGCTGCTAATAATACTCCTAAGTACCAGTACTGTAATTACAAGTAATTCCTTAAAGAAGGTGCAAACCCCACTTTTAGAATAAATCTTTTGTATATTTTATGGAATAATTTGTATTGACTCTGTTCATAGTGCCACCAACTGATATTCTAAAGTTCAGATTAGAACATATATGAACAAATAAGAAATTTTACAAGATTTTTCATTTCTTATTCTTCCAGACTTAGATTTGGCACAAGAATAGGTAGCCTTATTTGAATATGACCTATAAAGTATCAATTGCTCTGGGTGAATCAGATGTTGATTTCACTTTGATATAATTAGCTACTGTTTCTGTGTAGTGTCATTTTATGATTTCAGCTTTATTGAATCAAATTTTAAATTTGTCTTAAGAAGTGGACAATGGTGGTAGAGCATCACTGTTTTGAATGCTACTATAAAATCTTTCAACTAAACTTTTGTGTACCTATCTCCTAACTGTGTATGTTGCTACCTCACAGGGATGCAAACTACTTTACTTCTTCTTTGTTGCGGGACTTCTTCTGGGTTAAAATACTTCTACTGTACTGACCCACCTTAAAATTTCATTATAATATTGTTATCCAGGATAGGGTAAAAAGTCACAAAATATTTCTTCTTTATGGCTCCTTTTCAAAATTAGAAAGCATGACATTTTAACTGTTTTAATCTGAACTTAGACCAGCAGTCTAAGTTCATCAAACAAAACATCAGTGTCAGCATTTCCAGACACTCCATGCCAACTCTGCCTGAAGCAAAGACTGGTCAGAATAGGATAATGTACTGATGTTTGCTGCATTTAATAGGTTAGCAGCTGCATGGAGTCAGTTGGCCCCTACTTGGTGAAAATGTTTATATTCCCCTTTTCCTACCCCTTAAAGTGGTTTTCTCAAGGATTACATAAAATATTGTAATAACTGCTACTGTAGATTTGCCATATCTACTACATGCCACTTCCCCAGGAATTCTTTCAGCTTCAGATTTGATTATTTCAAAATACTGCTTATTTACATTCCTGACTTGGAGTAGACAGTGTCTAGTTCAAGGATGATTCTTACTGACACATTTTTAACTTGGTGGATCAAACTTGTGAGCTGTGATATGATTGGAGTGCTAGAAGTACTAGAGATAGGTAGGCCAAAGACCTTTGAAAATGAGAACCAGTCTATGAATTGAGGTAGATATTTAATGGGCCACTTGTATAGTAAGTAAAGGACAGATATCTCTTATCCTTCTGCTTTTAACTTTGAAGACAGACAGCCAAATGATTTTCCAGTCAATTAACACTGCCCCTTAATTGACTGTATCTCTACTGACTACTTGGTGTAGAATGAATAGCTATATGCATTTGGTCTGATGTTCCAGTGGCTATTATGGTAATGCTGATTTGCACAATCACATTTGTTAGTAGGTGATGCAACCCTTTAAATGTAAAGCTATGTTTCACTATCATTCTAAATTTTAAACAATAGTATTTACATTTATACACTGAGAGGAACAGTGCACTGATTTTTATTTGTTTCTATTATTAGTAGTAACTTCTTTATGATCGTTATTTTTTTCTTTGTTCCATTCAATAATGCCTGCTCAGGGCCACATCTATTGAGGCTCTTTGCTCTGCAGGCAACTGTCACAAGGAAGATGGAAACTTAACAGTTAAATGTTAATTGACTAAAATTCTTTTCAGGAAAAAAATTAAGAATCTCTTCCAGAAGGAAAACTGTGGTGTGACTAAAAACATGATGGTATGTTATTTCCCTCCCTTGTGGTTTTTGGAATTCAAGGAAAAGTTATTAGAAGGCCATAGACTAGTGGGTTTAATCTTTTAATCTTGAAAAGCTTTTATATAATGAGCGACTAAATACAATTTTCCTATTAATGTGCATATCGTAGCTTCTTTATATAGGTTAATTATTATAGACCCCTAAACATTTCATGACTAAACATCCCCCAGAAGTATAGCTGTTACAAAAATACCTATGAAATACTTATAAAAAGTACTTAGAGGAGTTGTATCATAAAAGATATATCTAGCTAAAAATCTTTTCATAGCAGTAAAAACTATTCATTTGTAAAATATGTTAAAAGTTCATCCTTACTGATACAGATCTTCTACATTCCTCACTTTGTTGCCTAGCAAAATGTAGGATGCCAGCTATCTAACATATCTGACATGTGACTTATGATGATATATAGAAAATATTTTTTGGAACATGATTATAACACAGCTTTCAGATACTTTGCTAATTTCTAAATATGACATATCTCTATACATACATTTATTTTTTATAAATACAGCTGAGAAGGTCCAAATGTCAAGTACTACAATTACAAGTTATTTTAAATCTTCACAAGGTAACAGAAAACAGTGTAAGACTTAGAGCAGTTGTTGTTTTGTTTTGTTTTGTTTTTTAAATCTAGTGGTACTTCATTCTATTCTTACAGATAACAAATCCTTGGCTAGACTAGTTATATTGGAAACAGAGTGCTACTTTACTTTTGTGTAGGCCACTTCAAACCATTTAGGGTCCTAATTAGAGATGAGTAGAATATAAAATACTTTTGGGCATCCTTAAGTAAAGGTTTTGATATTTTTGGACAACTGAACTGCACAAACTCTACTAAGACTGAGAAGACTAGAAAAACAGACCTGAAAAATCAAATTGTTTGCCTTTTGAAGACTTAAAATTGTACTGTGAATATCTTGTATGAAATGAATATATATTTCAAAATACACAATAAGGTCTCTTTTATCTCATCCTCATCATTAATAAATACCAATGAAAATGTTCCATAGTATTACTATGGGACAGTGTGTCTCTTTCAGTCTACTTTGTTCTTTGAGCCATATTTAGATAACAAATTTGAACTTGCTTGACATGTAATTCTATCTGAAATAAGATATAATGTTTAAAATACATTTTCTAAAAGTCTTTGTTACATATTATTGTAGCTCAAATGTCATGCCTGGAAGAGTTTTGGAAACTTTGACACTGTCATCTGACCAACCAAACCATGTTTGAAATTGTTATCAATACTGAATTTTTAAGTGAGCTCAAAGCTCAGTGAAGGCAACCTGACAGGCAGCTTCTTGGAAGTATTGTGTCTTAGTAACCTTAAACATGGATCTTCCTATTGAATTCTTTAGTATCTGAGAGAAATTTGAAGTGTTTTGCCTGGGAAAAAAAAATACTGAAATGCCCCCATTCTGAATTATACAAACCATGAGAGTTATCTGTTATAACATAAATTATGTTGGAATCAGGGAGTAATATGTTCATGGCACTTGTGACAGCAGTGAATGAGCCAACATTGACATTAGTCAATAATGATAATAATAAATAATGCTGTCTTATATTTCTTAAAGTTGCTGCAGATCATAGTCTTTGTAAACATGATTCAGCAATTGCTGCAAAATTGTCCTGCAAATAATTTAGTATTTCCATTAACACTGCAGCGTCTTCATTAATATTATGAAATTAATACTATCTTAAAAATCATTATGTTGGTTGTTGGAGGGTATGAAGGGCTAATGTGTTTCAGTTTACAGATATCACTTGCTTCTTAGTTTGCCTACTTCTGATGTTGTCTCCCTGATTTCTGAGATTTAAGGATGTTGAAAGAAGGGAGAGGTTTAGGAAAAATTGTTATTGTAAGGGATAAATTGGAAAACTGTAAAGAAGCTACTGATTGCGGCTATGACTTCAGCTAGTATGGCCATGTCTGTTACTCTCAGAGTACCAGGATAAAAAGATGGTTGTCAAAAGAATTTGGGCCTAGGAAAAATTTAGCAGATTTAGAGGATGACATGGAGCTGAAACCAAATTCATGATAGATGACAAGGATGCAGTCTGCTAAATTACAAGTAAACAGGCTTTTTTTTTTTTTTTTTTTTCAGCCAGTGATAGTCTAGGATATCAGGATTAGGGTGTCGAGATCTTCTGACATCTCACAGAGCAAATAGCCTTAAGAGTCAAAATTTGATCCCTTGGTTTGAAAACAGGAGAGGGGAACCTAAAGATCAGGTGTTAAATGAGGGAAGCCTGAGTTTCTTCCCAAAATGAGATTTAGCAGGTCATGTCTTTCACCTCAGTGAGACCCCTGAAAAGAAATTAAAAGGAATCTAAGATATAAATCACTTGGAAACTGTGACAAAAGTTTTTAATGCAGTCTTGTCATAGAAATTGACTGCCTCGATTGAGAGGATGAATTTAAACCATGTTTCAGAAATCCAGCATATCAGAAAGTGAGGCAGAAGAAGTTAGGTTTTTCCTTCACCTTTTCTCTGTTACAACATGATTCCTGAAAGCTATTGCAGTTTCATATTCAGTTTATCTCAAAACTTCCTTTTTTGACTCACCTAGTTATGCATTTTTGACACATAAATTATTTTCTGGCAGTAGCCAATAAAAGAAAGAGATGATGTCCCACCTACTTCTGGGTGGGAGTACAGTGGCATCCAGAGCTCCAAACAGTGAACTTCTTTCTCTGCTTTGCTGTATGAGAAAAAGCAGGCAAAAAAATCTACAACCACTAATGACAATGTTGGGTCATTCACTGCTGCTGGTGCAAGTGCCATGAATATACTACTCCCTGATTCCAACACTATGACCATTTTCTAGACTGTTTCTCTGTGTTGTTTTCACTGCAGTATTTCATAGAATCATAGAATGGTAGGTGTTGTAAGGGACCTCTGGGGTTTGAGGCATCTGAAGTCCACAGGTGCACTCCACACTGCTTAGCTCAATATTACTCCTACATCACCCAGAAAGACACCTCTCATTGCCCACAGATTCTCCACAATATACAGCTGTGAGAAGGACTTAGGCATTTGAGAATAAAATGCAGTATCCCTGATGTTTCTATAGAAGTCCTGTTTCCTGCTACCTCTACTTTTCTTCACCTCCACATGTGCCCCTTCCTTACTGTTCTGGATTCTCCCTTTCCTCTTCATTTGCTATTGTACATGTTTTGTCTTCCTAAGTTTATCCTTTCTACTTCGCCCATGAATTTGGATGAAGGCAGCCACACTTCAGTTCCTGTGAAAATTATATGACATGTTCTTAATCACAGATGCTGTTTTGCAGGCAAAGGAACAATAAGACAATTTATGGGAAAAATCAACACATGTTTACCAAGAGTAAACCATACTTAACCAAACAGATTGTCTTCTATGATGAAATGACTTAATTAGTAGGTTAAAGGAGAGCTGTAGATATAGCTAGATAGAGTCATTTAGGTTGGAAAAGACATTTAAGATCATCAAGTACAACCATAAAACCAACACTGCTAAGTCCACCACCAAGCTGTGTCCCCAAGCACCACATTTTTGTTTAGTCCACAAGAGTGAAGCAGAGTGAAGAGGGATCTAAGCAAGCTGCCCAGGATCATAGTCTCATAGTAAATGAGCTCATTTATTTGGGATTTTTGCAGACTAAAATTAGCAAAACCTAACTAGATTTCACTGGGCATGATTGTCTTGGAACTAGTATAACAATATTCTCACTGCATTGCTCCTAAAAAAAATTCTGAAGATCCTGAAATTCTCCTCAACAAAGTATTTAGGACTTTGCTTGATTAATCCATAAACTATATAATCTATTATGGGTAGATGAAAGCTCATTTTTGTTGACAAAGGACTGACCTTTTTCTTGAAATATTATTTATATTTTCATCATATATGTATTTCTAGTTTTGTATGGATGAACTGAGGTATCTGTTAACATCTGAATAGAGCTGTGATCTTTATGTAGGACTTGTAAAGAATACTGATAAAGGCTCTTTTGTGTGAATAAGCATTTGTCTGTGTGAACATAGACTTTCTCTTCTGTAAGCCCATGTAGAAGGTATTCAAATAAAAGCTCTGTGTCTGCAGCTGAAGGCAAAACACCAGATATTTGCCAGAAATGCAGATGAGACATCCAGACAAGGAATATCAGCCAGAGCAGTGCAAACTGACTTCCAGTCTGGTGCTTTTTTTTTTCACAGGCAACACAGGAGAATCCCCTATTAATATTCCTGGACAGGAAGTCTTAAATGTTAGGAGTTCATTATATATTTATGCTTGTCTTTGTAAAATATTCTTGATTTCCAGGTTATTGGTTTTGTTACAATGTAAATGATAGCATTTTTAAAAGATACTGTTGTATCATAACAACATGCTCAAATTACTTTTATTTGATATAAGGAAACCTATATTACCTACTCTAGGTGATCCTGCTCTGGCAGGGGGGTTGGACTAGATGATCTCTTGAGGTCCTTTCCAACCCCAGCATTCTGTGATTCTGTGAAACAACTGTTACATTAAGTTATCCTTTTTATAACAACCTCTGGTGCAGATTTCCAAACTATTACTTTTTCTATCCATTGTCCCAGTTACTAGCCTTCAAATATCTGTTTTTCAGAAATAATGGGAAGAAATTGTCTTTCATGTGCTATATATTTGTTTTAGGTTGGCCATTAAAGTTATGGAAAAAAAAAAAAAGTAAAACAAATGAAGCCAAATTATTTACATCATTGTGTGTTCTTCTGATCTTCACAGCAAACTGAGATGTCAAGCCTTCATCTGTAAAAATAAGGCTAAAAGAGAAGCAAAACTTCAATTTATGCCTAGACTGGGCAGGAACAGTATCTGAATTTTTTAAGATTTTTGGCCGCAACAGATACCATGTATGGTGCTGATTCTATGAAAATTCTGCTATTGTGAATAATGATCTCATGTAAGTCTAGTTATCCAGAAGTTCACCCAAAAGAAAAACTTTAAAAAGACATTTGAACTTGTTAGTTCAAATGATCTCAGTACCTAAGATCACAGCACTAAGTTGCTTTCCAATGAATAGTGTGCTAAATTCAAAGCTTCCATGTTCTGTGAGATTGACTGAAATTTCCTGAAGAGATAGCTTCTCCCTGCATGGTCATAAGCATTTGCATGCTGCTAAAGGTTTTTGGCAGCTGCCAACCACTGTGGAACCACATCTGGAGTGGTCTAAGTGACCATAAATTTCTGTACCTTCAGAATGTAACAGAGAAACCTACTTCTCCCACCTATCAGCACCAAAGCCAAAAAATAAGCCAATCTATTCCTGCTGTTCAGACTGGTGGAAAAACAGAGAACTTTTTGTCTTCTCTTTAGCATACATGTAAGGTGCTTTAATATTCTGATAAAGGGATAGAATATAAATTTAGATAACTAGATCCTAATCTGGGAAATACGAGCCAAAACCTAAGGAACCAATTCAGTAGCAGTGATTCAGAAAATAAAACCTCACTTGATTTAACTCTTAAAGTCAAAGTTTGAGTCTTCTTTTACAGACCATCTTTATTCACAGTAGACAGCATGCTTTCTTAAGGAGAAAACGATCTCTTCAAAAACGTACTAGATTATCACATTTTTAATTGCACAGATAAATAAGCTCAGTAAAAAATAATATGGTTTTCTGTGCAGTTTGGTGTTGGATAACTCAAAATTTGGGAGGTAATTAAAACTTAAAATTCTAAAGGGAATTTGAATTCCGTATCGATTAAATGTGTCATTTTGTATTTTTCATGAGACTTTTTTGATTAGGTTGACATTATAGTATTGTTTGAAATGGGCCTGATAAGGTGAAATTGAGATGTTGAGAATGAGAGGGAATGTATAATTTATAAACTCTACTTAATAAAGCATATGTTAAGTACAGCTCTGTGTGGAAAAGTCCTTTAAGGTTATTTATAGTTTGATTTATTATATTAGAGTTCTTCTTAATAATAGAGTTATCTTACCATTGTAATTGAGCCTATCAGTCAAGATTACAGAGGACATTTTACATGTCTGAAAGAAGATGGCAAGGCAGAGCTATGAATCTGCAGCAAGTACCAATATTAGGAAGACAACAGTATTGAACCACAGTATTTTCTTAACTTTTATATTTGTCCAGATCAGAATTACCAATCAGACCTGAGTGACCAGCTACCTCTATTAAATGGGTTTTTAATATCGATTTCAAAACGAAGGTATTGAGTCAGCCAAGAGAAGATGATAGAAAGCAAGCAGTACTCATGGGCAACTACATATAGAGTACTTGTATCTGAAGAATAATCTCTCTGCGTAAATGAGCTTTGTGTCATTTAAAATGAAGCAAGGAATGACATCATATGACCTGCTGGACTGAAGCAGAATTGTTTTCAGTTAGGCCCTGAGATTGCTTCTCTTAACTCCCAACAAGTGCAAGTTACTATGGATGCTATGTGTCAGAATCTATTTCTTTGTTAAAGGTTTGGATCCCTATGCAAATCTCGTCCCTATTTCAGCATCTCCAAGAATCATTTTAAAGTTAGGAAGCTGAGGCACAAATGACTTAAGATTCAGAATCTGAAACATAATTAGTCAGTAACTCTCATTTAATCCATAGAAGTCAAATGTCTTGTTTATCTAAGCAATTATTCAAAATTTACACATAAAGTTTCTGGTAGATCAAACTTCATGTTGTCATTTAAGGCTTCTACTCAGCCATGATGAAATATTTCCTCACAGGTAAAAATCAATAATGTATTAGGGTCCAAAAAAAATTAAGGAAGCATGGAATGGAGAGAAAAAGTATAGGTAAACTGGTAGTGAGAGAAACAGGCATATATGTTTCTTGCTTCACTGTTCCAGAGAAGTGTAATCAGATTTAAAAGTACTGTAGTGAAAACAATGAGAAGAACGTGAGGTGGTGAGATGTGAAAAACAATCCACAATATTGCTCAGATTTTTGATAACACAGGAGAAGAAGAGTTAAAGTTTCCAGGAAAACCACTGCAGATTTTCCTCTTCTGGTTCTTCTGCTTTCAAATGAAGATCAGGTAATGTCATTTCAGAAGGTGATGTAAAGCTGCATGAAGAAAATTGAAGACTGAATATTATTTTTGATTGATTGAATAGCAAAAAGGTGGGGTGGTTGTTGTTTTGGGGTGATTTGTGTTGTTTGGTATGGGGCGTTTCCATGGTTTACTTACAAAATTAATGATTTTCCATTAGGAATAACTGCAGGGAATGCTGGTTGTAGTCTTCTTTGGTTTGTCAACTGCACAGAAAAATTCCATTTATATGAAACTTTTATTAGTCAGAATTTCTTCTCTATTGCTTTCAGCTAGTTAAGTATATATAATAATGCAATAGAATCTCAAACCAGATCTCTATCATATTATTTCATTAAGGTCAGATATATGAATGATGCAGATGATCATAGAACATTTAAATTATGTGTAATAAAGTGACTCTTTAGCCTTTTAGAAAAGTATAGTATATTGTTCAAGCCTTACTGTTCTGCCCTGCAAGTACTGAAATAACTTAAAGGAAGTGCTTGCAAGTTCTTGAGGGAAAGAGTTTTATGTAAGATGTTTTCTGATAAACCAGTAGTAAAATTTGTGAGAAAACATTTATTTTATTAGTTCCACTCTGATTATATTTTTACCCCAGGTTGTGGGATCACTTATTATTTTGCTCTTTGCAATTTACTGACTTCCCTTAACAGTACTACTAGTAGTACTACTACTTAATGCTGAATGTATGATTTAAATGAACTATTGGGAAGTGAGTTATGACTTTGCAGGTCTTATCTAAATCTTATTGAAAATGAAAAGCTATGGATAAGACCCATATGAAAAATAGTTGCAGAAATATCAATTTTTTCACTTTTCCTCTTGAGGAAGATGCAGATTAATTTCATTAGGAAGGGTTTGGATTTTTTTTTTTTTTTTAGCTTTTCTGAAAAATATATTCTAATACTTATAGAAGTTTTAAATTGTAGGCAGAAAGTATATCTCTTCAGTTGTCTTTTGAAACAGAACAGAAGGTTCATTTACTTGCTTCATGTATATGTTATGGCATCAGTTTTGAATAGTTCCATGCGGTTTCCATTAAATTGAATGGACAGTTGATTCCTGGCAGAAAATTTAGACATGTTGGACAGTTTTAGCTGAACATATTCACCATTTGGAAGTGAAGTGCTTGTATTTTGTGTATTTTGTGTAGGTATAATTAAGCCTCAAAGTTAACAAAGTTAACACCTCATTAAAATCACTGGACAACTTTTACACCTTTCTTCCTAATTTTGCAGTATTTGGGGCTGCTGACTGAATAAATGATATAGATAGAGGAGTCTATTTTTAAATATGAAGACCTAGAAATAGAAAATAAAACCCGAAGTCAAGGAGCAAATTCTTGAGATCAACCCTTGGGCAGTCTTTATTTATATTCATAGCAATGTATATTACGTTATTTACAATAAATTGCATTTATCCAATCAATGTTAAAGATTTTAGGGTTTGGTTGTTTTGTTGTTTTTTTTTTTTTTGTTGTTGTTGTTTTTTTTTTTTTTTT
>JANHGN010025967.1:0-42337 GCA_024605025.1 Megaceryle maxima
ATGGGGCACTTCGATTCCTGTCAGATTGATGCAATGAGTAAGCTGGGTAGAGCTTCTGGATATATCTGCTTAAAAGTAAACTGAGAGTGCTGAGTGGCAAGACAACCTAGACTGGAAACAGTTCTTGTGAGTCTATTTTCCCAAAACCTTCTACTGTTGGCAGTATCTTGATGTTTCTCTTCACAAACATGTATCTATAGCTTCTGTTCATGCAACGTCAGGGCTCACTGTTGCTACAAAAACTTCAAGTTTAATATGGAAATCTATAGATTTTTTAATTAATATTTCCATCAAGCTTATCCCTGCATAAAGGTTGTGTAATGTTAGCATTCATCAATGAACTTGCACAATCCACTTGAAACAATATTGAAAAAAAACCAAAAAACAACAAACAAATCTGTTTCCAGTCTAGAATTAATATAACAGGCACAGAAAAGACCTTCTTTGTAAAAGAGAATAATTTTTTTCTCTTTCAGAATTCAATGATATATTTAGAAGTACATGGTTTACTTTTCAATGTGTTACTGCCTGATTAGTCAAATGCTGATGCAATGAAACTTAACTGTTGCAATCTTAGTAAGTAGGTATCTGCTTAGATTGACATTTATACAGAATGGATCATTAGTCTTTTAACAAAGCAGAACCTTGATGCATATTTATCTTTCCACTTCTCTATTTCCATTACCAGTCACCACTTCAGATGAGACAGCACAGTTCTTTTTTTGGAGATGGTATCTAATTATGCATCACAGATCAGTTACTAAAGGAGCACACAACACTTAAGAGGTAGCATTTTAGGAATTACTCTAAACAGTGGAGAAATTGTACAAGTTACTGTTTCCAAAGTGAAATATGAAAATGTCATAAGGGCTACATTTCTGTTGTCAAGAAGGCCTGACTGTTAGACCTCAAGTCTCTTGAAGAGCAGCAGAAGAGATTCCATCCTGAGAGGTGCTAAGCTCCTGTTGCTGCTGCCGGAAGAGAAAAGGCAGCACAGGGCATCTCATGTGATCAGGGGAACTTGAGGAGAAGCACAGGATGGGGACCATGTTGCTTCTAACTAAAGGAATCTCCTGTATGTAAACAAGGTTTAGTAGCAAAGTATTGAGTCCAGGAAATTATTTCTGATGAGGAGAATAAGCTTTTCTTTTGAGAGGAGTGCAACTACTGCTCTATTGTTCTCATAGTTCCCTCTGAACTTAGTCTTGGCTGTGTTTCCAGTGAGAAAGTAGTATTTGGAAAATAAGGGAATTTGAGAGCACATAGGGAACAAAAACAAAAACCAAATCAGATATCATTCTACTGATTTCAAAAAGTGAATTTAGGAGGTAAGAACATAATAGCAGCTATATATTTTTACTTTGAAAGGTCCAATTAGTATTGAAACTAAGCAACGGAGGTTTTCAGTAGGAGCTGTATGAAAAGATAAATCCCTGTAAGTTAGCAAACACTAGTGTCTAACTGTAGAGCACCTGTTCACTTATACTTGTTATATTTGTTTACTCTCTTCAAAATATTTAGCACCAGGATCATGATTTGTGTATTTCTAAAAAAGAAAACTAAAATATTGCTATTTTGCTATTTCTGCTCTGTTGCAGATCCTGGTCCAGTCATGGGACAGGTTTCCTGTAGAAGTAACTCCATTGACTTAATTGACACATTTATACCAGGAAGATCTGATGAGACAAGATGAGCATCAAGACCATAGGCCAACATTTTCAAAATATTTATCTAAAATTACGTGCCTAATTCCATAATTAGGAACCTGAGAACAGGCAGACTGTTTTTTAAAAATGCTGTGGATTGACAAATTCTGATGAAGTCAATGGGAGCTGGAGATGATTTTTCCTTTGAAAATCAAGCTGCTTTATTTAAATGCCCAAATATTGTTACAGGCTACTGTTGAACATCCTGGGTTGAAGGTTTTCGTTCCCTGTTCCTGTGTATAACTCTAACAGCATGTACCCAGTACACAGAGTTCTCATCATGTAGTACTCTATAGAACATAATTTGTTTCTATTTTAATGCTCTTTCCAAAGTGCTTACTACTGGTGACAGTTAAATTACAGTTGAATCTTCATAGGTTTTTTTTAATGCATTTCAAATCTGTTTCATTGCATACTGTATCTTCTACACTATTTCTGATTGTCTTCATCCTTTGGCTATAATATTCTCCCAGATGTGATGGCTTTATACCACAGAGATGGCATCCATGTCAAAAGAAGTTGTGTCACATCACTTAACAGGCAATAATTGTCTCCAGGAATCATAGGAATCTTGATCTGCTGCATCAGGCACCGTTTTTTTTGTCATTTAAAGCTGAAAAGACACTTGGGGATATAACCTAAAATACACTGGGCTCCAGGTTGTAGGGACTGTGCTAAAAGTGTAAAGTGCCGACGTTCTGAAAGAAAACATAGTCATGCATTTATTTTGATTTATTTTTGAATTTATTATTTTTTAACACTTCATTTCTTTATGAACAAGTCTTATGAGACAACACTGTGTCATGCTATCCCAAGTAGGGATATTCTTTTAAATCCAACTGCCAGTTTCAGCCACTCTTCACATGTGGGTACTGTTCGTAAAAGAAGAAAGGTCTGAGCAATTTCAGGAAAAAGTTTCCACTGAGAAGGCTGCCACCAAAACTCACCCTTTTCAACATGGGAGACTGTGTATACCACAGATGCTGCAGCCTAAGCTCTCACCTGTCTAGACACAAAACTTAATAAATCATGAGACACAAACTAGTAAGAAATCTTGGGATTTTTTTCCCTGGTTGTGCTCCCAGAAATATGTGTTGATATAGATCTGGCAGTAGCAGGGCAGCTAAAAGTTCTGTTAGTGTTTCTAAGCTAATCCTGCTTTTGTGTGATGCATAATGCAGCCATGTGCTTTTCAGATGTTTTAACTTGATGTTCAGCTTCTGAGGTCAGAAATGCATTTCAGTACTGTCATTGTTCTCAAAAATTTCCAAGTATGTTTAGGCAAATTCCCATGGTTGAAGCCCTTTATGCCATGTTTTCTCTGTGTATTCATGCAGTGCTCATCATTTGGTTGGTGACTGGGGGATAACTTCAAGTTCAAGGCCATTTTTAGCCAAAATAGGTCCACAAATTTGTGTGGGATTTTTATCCTTATTTTGCTTTTTCTATTATACATGAAATATTGTATAATTAGATCTCTTTAATTATGAATTTTCTGTTCTTCTTTTTTTCAGATCTGTTATATGTCTGCGTGGTCAAAAAGGAAACAATCTTTCTTTGAAGTGAAGTAGGACCTGAAACACGTATCTCAGACATATTCATTGGTCTCTGGGTCCAGAAATGGTTTGACTCAAGAGGGGAAGCTGAACCTGAAATCTGGTATGTAGTCACATAGAGTAGGACCACACACCAGACCAGGCTTATTCTTGTCATATCCCTTAGAGTTTTCTTTTTTTTTTTTTTCTTTTTTTTTTTTTTTTTTATGATAAATGGTTTTCAGGCTGGCACCTATATTTCCCATTGACTTGAACTCCTAAGAATTATGAAGTAATGGGCAACTGCGCACTTACTATTTGACTCATTAATTAAAAAACCACTATGGAAAAGGTGCTTTGAGAGAGCATTTTCTTGGAAGTTGGGCCTATTTGCATCTGGTGAGTTGTTTTAAAAAAGAAGTGCCAAAGAGAGATTAAGACTTTAAAAACTATTTAAAACTACTATGTGAAGCATAACAGTTAAGTAGGTACAGTTGTAGTTAAACAGTGGAAAGGCAGGTTTGATTTTGACTGTAAAATCAATATTAGAACAAGCTACAAACTAATTCGCAATGTCTTACAGCAACAGTTGGTGGCCTAAAGGATGTGACTTCTCATTAGGATGACTATCACCAGTAGGAGTATCTGACAGATGGCTGAATCATGCCCAGGGTAGTCATGCTGAACTTCACATATACATACATCTGCAGTATTTATTGCTCAGTCAAATTCCTCCTTTTATAATCCTGGATTGCCACATTTGCAATTATATTGCATCCAGCATAGAGCTTTGAGACCTGTAATTACCAAACACATCTACAGCAGTCACACAGCAATAGAAGTGACACTCAGGTATTTATGAAGGTAATATCAAAGCACCATATGTGATACCCTCCTACTTACCTATGTATTTTGGGGTATGAAAATGAGAGATGTTTACGGGACAGTTTATTCTGTGATGCATCCTCACTGTGTAATGATGTACAACTGATAATTGAGAAAGGGAAAAAGGTGCAGTTCATATAAGCCAGTGTAAAACTGAGTTGTTCTGGAGTTTTATATTTGCAACATCTTCAGTGGCTGTTTGGCTAGCTGTGAGAAGAGAGTGGCTATGCAGATCCTAGGTGTATATGCATCTGCAGGGATCCTGGCACACCAAAAGGGATGGGGAGTTCATGGGCCATGTGAGCTTCTCTACAGAAAGGGTTGAAGACATGCATATGCATAAACCCTCTTGCACAGAGTGAGTGGCCCTCATATGGCTCAGTCTATAAGATGCAAATGTTTGTAAACAACAGTCACAGCAGCAGGAAATTGCCAGTGTTAATGACTGGAGGTGCAGTGGTGTTTGTGTGTGTTGCAACTGTAGGACCACATAAAAGCTAGAGAGGCCTGTATCATTTGTCTTTTTTTTTTTTCTGTCCAAGTCCAACTCAGGGTAATAGAGATGTCTGTGGGGCTTGCCTTGGTACTGGTTTCCAGATGAGCACTTGCCATGAGGCCATGATACCACAGCCACTTTAGCCAGCATGGATCTGAGCCCCTGGTAAAAGAGGGAGCCCTGTCACCAGAGGAACTTGTCCCCTCATTTTCTGTGGTGGCACCAGCAGGGTGCCTGCACCTGGACAGAGTGGGCTTGGGGCACAGAAAGGGCTGCAGCCACAGGGAGGTTTGCATTCAGCAGCCCAATGTTCCTAAGCCTGCTTTGCCAGACAGCCACACAGCCCACGAAAGGAGGGATGGTGCAGGTCCGTCCCTTTTGGGGAAACTTGAATTTCTGCTGGATGAAGGCAGTTGCGTAACCACAGCCCAGGTGACCCCATTGTCTCTCTGCACAAAATAGTTATCAGTGTAAAGTGAGCGTCAAGGACAGCACTGCCAAGCAGGGCAGTAATGGGTGTGTGAGGGGAAGACAGTGAAACAGCGGCCTGCCGCGGGCATAACCAGGGCTTCTTCCCCTCCTTCGCAGCTTCTCTGGCAGGGAGGTGTGAGCGGGCGGGGGGCGCAGCCTCCCGCGAATTGGGCAGTTCACACCACTCAGCGGGCGCCTATATATACCTCTCTATACAGCCCCAGAGAGTGATGGGCACGCGCCGGTGTGGAAACCTGAGGGAGCAGCCTAGGCACACCCGCATAGGAGAGCCGGCAAGCGGCTGACGGCGGTGCGGGGAAGGACCCTCTCGCGGAGTGGGCTGAGGGACCGTGGCAGCCCCCATCGGAACCGGGTGAGTGAGGGGCCGCTCTCTTCCACGGGGCAGGAACCTGCCTTACAAAATATTTGGGGGCAGGAGGGCAGGATACCGTTTGGTTAAACCGATAAACCGCAGCGGTACCGTTCACAGAACGCCGGGACAGCGTGCCGCCAGGGCAGTGGTGGCTCCGCTACCCGCCGGGCCGGGCGCGCCACCACGAACAGGCTCCGGCGCTCTGTTGCCTTGACAACCTTGTTGCTCGGCGGGCGCCCAGCCAGTGAGGAGGTGAAGGCAGGGGATTGGCTGTCGTGGGGCACGTGAGGCAGCCAAGGGGTGGGGCTTGCCCAGCGGGCCCGGCCCGGGGGCGGGCTGAGTGCGGTGGGGGGGGGTCCTACGGTCCTGGCTGCTGAGCTCTCTCCCCCTGTTGGCGGCTGAGCGTGGCTGGTACCTGGCAGCCGAAACGAGAAGAGACGAGTTGCCCTGCCGGCCGCCGGGCTGTGATGTGTGTGCCCCACTCAGCGGGAGGCGGGGAGTGCCCGGCGGAGAGGAGGGGAGTTAGTCAGCGGCGAGAAGGAGGAGGAGGAAGGGCAGGAGGCAGAGCCATGGAGAGCGGCGCTCCGTGGCGGCGGGAGGGGCGGGCTGTCTGACCAGGGCAAAGCGCGGGGGGTACACCTCGGTAGCCCGCGCGGCAGCAGTGGTGCCGGGAATGAAGGTCCCGGGCAGCCCCCCGCCGCCATCCGCCGGCTGATGACGAGGCGGGGGCGGCGGGCTGGGAGCCCGGCAGGGCGGAGGGGTGCCTCTCACTGCCTGCAGGCGGGAGGGAGGGGACTTTGGCCGGGGCTGCCATCGCCTGGGGCTGTGGTGACTCAGAGCCGGCGCGGCCGGGGGTGAGCCGAGGTCTGTTGTTGTGGGATCTTTTCCCCGGCAGGTTATAAATAGCCCCGGTCGGCGCCGTGTCACGGAAGGACACCGTGGCCGGGCGCGGGGAGAGGCCGCCGGCGCTCAGCTCCTCCGGCCGGCCCCGTCAGCCTGCCTGCCGGCGGGCCCAACTTAGCGACGGGGGAGGGTGAGCCCCCGGCAGCGCGGCCGGCCTCCGGCTTCTTGTTTTTTCACGCGAAAACTCTTTAATATCGCTGGCTGGAGGCAGCGGAGGACAGTCTTCGCGGGGAGCGCGGCACAGCATTTCGGCTTCTTTCCCACCTCTCTGAGAAAACAGAAAAAATGAAGTCGGAACGAGGTAAACGGTTTATCAAGATATTTATTTTCTTTTGTTTAGTTTCTAGGATTAGAAGTAGCCTGGTATTTTGTTCCGGTGTTACCGCTCTATATCCTTATCCCCTCCCCTGTCATTTTGGGGGGTGGGATTGAATCCAGATACTCGAGTTCAACTCGGGAGATGCTAATGGAAGTGGGACACTGGCACCCCGTGAAGGTGGTGAACAGTCGATGTCCTGCCTGCCCTTCGGCTTTCCATTGTCTTGGTTGTGTGGGAGGGAAACACCGTAGCGATTTGCTTTTGCTTGGGGAATGCTGCAGTTTGTGTGTCAGATACAGGCGGCTTGTTCGCACAGAACTGCAGTGGTAAGGCGAGAATCGGTCAAAGGCAAATCGGGCATCGACAGATAATGCCAGCACATGTACAAAAATGACAAAACGTAGCTGCAAAGCACCCTGAAAATAGCCCTGACTACAATCTGTGTTGTTTTATAATCTGGCAGTGGTTTTATTTCCAGTTATAAAGGAGATGCGTTATAACAAGCATGTTGATTTTTTTTTTTTCCACGATCATTTGGTTACATTATATCTAGGTTATTGGCAATGTGGTATTACAGAAAAATAAAGTCGACCGTCTACGTATACGTTTATAATACTTCAGCTCTTTTGCGGTATAGCAACAGCTGCTGATGCCCCTAGAGTTGAAAGTATGTCATGACTTCTATTTTGATCCATACGAGCAGCGATTATTGATTCCTTTTAGTTAAAGCAAGATTTTTTTTCTTTTTTTTGACAAATCATATATAAGTGCTTATGTGCTCATCGTAGAATTCTGCCTGTTAATAATAAAATAAAAAATCTTGCTTACTTGGGTTTCTTAAAGTTTTTATGATTCTATTGTTTACCTGGTTGCTTTTAGTTTTAAATCCCCATATTTTTGTGTTATAATCATGTTGGTGTTTTGAGAAACATTTTAATAGAATTTAGGTATCCGAGTATTGCATACTAACACTTACATGACATACACACCTTAATTAGATTTGTTAATGAGATGTTTTCTAATAGTGACATCACATAATAAATGACCACCAGGTAGATTTCTTGTATGTGTATGCTGTAAGGACTCTATGATGTGAGAATAGCACAGATAGTACAGAAATGATCATAAAAAATATATATAAATTAAGGGGATTTAAGTACTAGGAATTTGAAATTGGCTTTTCTCTCTCTTTCCTCCTTGTTTCCTAATTGCTTAAGCCTTCACCTTATCAATTGCAGCAAGGCAAGTTCTTTTTAGAATCTCTTTATATTTTAATACCAGACTCTCAAGTTGTAAAACTATTTACTGTCAAGGTGAAATAAAATTTAAAAATAATCAGATAAAAGCCAAGTCTGAATTTGCAGCTTTTGAACTCCAGATGTTAAAAAGCTGCTGTAGCAGCTCAAAACCTCCTTATGACCTTTGTCTATTCTTTTCTTTAATTTTTAGACAGAAAAAGAGAATATTGGAATCATTTTTAGTTGCCGTATGATAAGTGATTAGATGCTTTTTTTTTTTTTGTATTAACAAATCTGGTGTAGAGGGAAACAAATTTATAAAGAAAGGAAGTTATTAAGTTGTTGGCTTGTTGTGTGGTGGTTTGTTTTTTTGTTTTGTGGCTTTTTGTGTTTTGGGTTTTTTCCTAAGCTGACAGTTAATATATTGAGTTTCCTATCCATTGTAAAATGCCTATCATAAAGTAGGTGAAGCCCTTCAGAAGTAATGTCTTGAAATTCTTTTAAGATAATAAACGATAATTTTGAAATAAATAATGGATCTTGCCAAACATTGCAGAGTCTCTCCAGCCATTTTAGTAGATATCTCTAGATTAACTGTGTGCTAACAGAGCAATGCCGTGCATAAAGAAGGGTGTGAAAATGCTGCTTGGTGGCACATGCAGCCCACAGAGACT
Organism: Megaceryle maxima; assembly: GCA_024605025.1. Lineage (NCBI taxonomy): Eukaryota > Metazoa > Chordata > Aves > Coraciiformes > Cerylidae > Megaceryle > Megaceryle maxima. The sequence goes on from JANHGN010025967.1 coordinate 8,601, forward strand.
CTTAGGAGGCATGAATCCTGCAAATGTTCATGTACTGCTTTCTGCATAGCAGCTGCACCTCACGATACAAGCAGTCAAGTGTACAGTCTCACCTGCTTTCAAATTGTCACAAGTTAAAAACAAAGGACAGGGGAGAAGCCAGCCACCCAGCTCACCACAGTCTTTACTTTTCTACAGACCCTCAAAATCCCTAGAAGACTGCAAATCCACACACCAAGTGAAACATAAAGAAACAGGCTTAAAAAGACCTGAAATGTTTTAGGTTTTTTTTCATTCTTAGAAATAATTATATCAGAGTCCATTTGAAGCGATGTAGTTATTGTAATTAGAATTAAGCTTAAACCTATACATAGTAAGATTTTAATGACCAGACACACTGGGAGAAGGTATGGTTTAGCCATTGTCCTACTACTAATAGGAGTCTTGTTACCACCAGCAAAAACAGGTGGTGAAGGAGAAGGTGGAATGTGGTGTGTTGCATGCAGCAAACCTGTGGAGCAGTTTTGCGAGTGAGAGAGAGGTTTGAAAGTCCTGGTAAAAATGTGGACTTACTCCTTTGCTATGCAAAGGCACAGGGCATTCACAGGATACATCTCATGAGCATCACTCATGACCTATCTATTAGGTGAGGTGTCAGTGTGGAAGGACAGTGGCTGCTCTAAGCATGTTCGCATAACTACTTCTATACAGGGTCTAGAGAATGCAGTAAGTAAAATGCTGTTGGCTGCTGCTCAGGCTTTACATTTCCTATGCTGCTATTCTTGAAGTGTTGAAGCACCTTAAAATACAGTGGTTATGTTGCTTCAGCTGAGGCTTCACTACTGTCAGCAAGAAGAATGATTTATCTCCCTTTCTTACATAGAATATTTTTGGAGTGATATTTGAGTTTTGGGTTTTTGTTTGTGGGTTGTTTTTTTTTACTTTCTGTAGTAACAACATCAGCTTACCTAGCTTTGATCCATGATATCATCTCAATTTAGTCTCTACTGTACAGCTGCATATTCAGCTTCTTTGTGTTGCGTGTTTGGGCCCTTGTTCCCTTTCTCAAGTACAGAGCTTTGCTCTTGCTTCTGCTGAACTTCGTTCTAATAACTTCTGATTGCTTCTCCAGTTTGAGTTTGGAAGACAGAACTCGCCTTCGTAGCAGAGTGCTTGCAAACTCTTCCAGTTCAGCTTTGTTCATAAAGCGTATAAACACACGGTTTCACCATCGGAGTTAATGAAAACATTGCATAACATCAGGTTGATAGCTTACTGCCAAACTCGGGAAGTACTTGTTATGTACTCTTGGAGTACATTTGGTACATAACTGGAAAAAATCTTGTGGTTTAGGTGATTCTACAGTATAGTCATATTTTACTGTTGGAATGTTAAAAGACATCAAAAGTCTTACTATAGTCTAAATAGCTCAGAGTTACTGCTCCTTCTTCCTCCCTCCCCCTTGCTGCATGTTAGAGGAAGACAGGCTTGTTTGTGTCTCAATGCATGCTGGCTGTTTTTTATCACTTTATTCTAGTATTTTCTTACTTTTTTTATTACCTTGCTGGTATATGTTCCCCGTGTAAGGACTATTCTGTTTTCACTTCCAAATTAAGCAAAAAACAGTTATCTCTCACTTTCTGAAACATGAATTCCCTCCCTGAGATTATCCTAATTTAAAGAAATGTCTTTCGATGAGAGGAGCATCAATCTGAAGATTACTTTTTCTCTTCTCCTTCCTTCTTTGCAAGTAAAACTTGGATATGTGCCTCTGGGTTAAGAGACTTTACATACCAAACCACCAAATAAGGTGGAAGAACTCTTTGGGTTCAACAAAAGTCTGTTTACTATCTCCTGTTGGAAACACTGCTGAAGGATTTGTGTATGCATCTGTGAGGAAAGCTGGAGGAGATGTACAGTTGATTGAATGCTTTCTTCAGATTCTTAGGAGGAAGGATGAGGAGACATGGGATTGGGAAGAAGTGGGCTGAGTCATTTCAGTGTTGTTAAGTTAGGAGTTCTGGCTAAGGTCCTTATTTTTAAAAGCAAGACTTAAATTTATGCCCTATATTAACTCTGTGAAAGATTTGGTAGAAAGCTTTTTAGGAAAGATGTGCTACAGAATATGCAGATCAGGCAGTGAAAATATCTTTTGCAAAAGGATGAGTGGTATTTTCAGTGTCCTATGCTGCACTGTGATATGGACACTTTAATTTTAATGTTTTCTCAGTGAAATCCCACAGAGCACTTAAACTTTACCATCTTGGAACGATGCAACTGGTAAATAAAGTCATAAACTGGAAATTATGTGCTTCCTGCTTAGTGGAGTTGTCACTCCAAAAGCGTTTGGGCAATGCTTTGGGTTTGGTTGCCACAAGTAAGTGCAGGTTGGGTGCTAATGAGCTGGAGGTGACGCTGCTCCTTGACCCGGGAGGAAGCTGTGCTGGCAAACATGCTTCCTGCGCAGGGGCACGTGCGGGAAGGTGCATGTTGTGAAGGAGGCTTGCTCACAGGGGCAGGAAAGACTGGCAGGGGTCTGCTTTTTTTTTTTTTTTGGTGTGGATTAGTTTCAAAGAAAACTCTTAAAAGAAAGAAAACCTAACTTGGCTGTATGCATTCCTGTGTAGCATGCTCTAGGTGATCCTGCTTTGGCAGGGGGATTGGACTAGATGATGTCCAGAGATCCCTTCCAGCTGCTACCATTCTGTGATTCTAAAATAATTTGGGATGAAAACAAAACAAACCCAAACAAACAAAAAAACCCCAAAACAAACTGACAAGTGGTCAGGGTATTACACTCAAATTCCATTTATAAGGCATGAAGTTGTCTAGCTCTAATCTTTAGGGAGAATAGATTTGTCCTGATAACACATAATATATAGATGGAGTAGGTGAGGATAAGTGAACAGGAATATAACCCTGGGGTTTTTTTTTTAATTGAGGGTGTAGTCTAGATGCTTTCAATACAGCTCTGTCCTTGCACCCAAGAAATGGGTGCAATTAAGTTAAATTTCTACTACAAAAATTTAACTCAGAAGAATACTGAGCTTTTAGGTGCATGAGGTTTTTTTTTTTTTTCCCTCCCCCAAAAAATAAATCTAAGGATATTCATTTGTAGAACTGGAAAATCTTATGTTTCAGATTAAAATGCCTGCTTATATAGAAGTGGGTTTGAGGAGTGCTTTTATGGGTGAGAACAGGGAGAGTTCTTCACTGCATGCATGCCTGTTCCTCAGAGAGTGCAAGCCATACTAGTAATAACTTCGCCATTTTCTTTTTGTTTGGTTGGTGGTGTCCATGCTAGCTGCCTTCAGAAGGTCTCTAATTGTTAAAACAGATGTTGCTGGAAAGCATTTAGGTGGATATTTTTGGGCTTGTGGGTATGCCAAGCCCATAGGCTTGGGCTATATAGAAGACCCTTCTGACTGTATTCTGTACTTGCTGAAGTGAGAAACTTGGGCATGCCAGATGAGATCCCTGGGCTGAATGAAGCATATTAGATTGGACATTAAGGGCAGTGTTGAAACTATGAAACAATTTTGAAATCTGATCTCTGCCAGCTTCTAAATGTTTTTAAAAATAAGCTAACATTTATAAATACAGATTCTACTGAGAGATGCAAGTTGATGCCAAATGAAATTCTGCTTATTAAAACTAGAAATCCTCTGTGAAAACAGAGTAACTGATGGGAACAAACCAGCTATATGATATTTGTTAGAAGAACTTGCTCTGTCTTCTTCACTGTTTACAAAATGTTTCTTTGTTATATTGACAAATGTCTACTACTAGCACTATTAAATGGTGGTGAAACAGCCATAACCTTTTATTCTATTAGCAACAAATTTGGGATAACAGTTTGGCAGTTACCTGGGTGTTTTTGAAGGTGTCTCACATCATTGTCTTTCAAGGTTCAGTCTTTGCAAGTCATTTGTACTTAATGTTTAGACAGCAGCCAGTTTTTAAGTTGAAATTGTTTTAGAAGCACGTACAATCCCAAGGTTACCTTCGTGCTACTGAGTACAAAAATGTCATATGTAAGTTGTCTGTTAAGGATGTCTATAAAGCTGGGTAAATGCAAATACAGAAGAGTGCCGCTATTTATTTCTCTGCTGGCCCTGTTCAGGGTGGGATGACTATACCCAGCCAAAGCCATTTGTGGTTATTCTTGATCTGCACATATAACTGTACTATGATTGCAAAATATATTTTTTTATAAAGGCTACTTGTGAACAGCATAATTGAGTTGTAAGACAGTCATGAAAATTCTCCAGTTCTTAATAATTCAGTGTTATTCTGATCAAATCAAACTTGCTTGTATTCATTTTTTTTGTTAAATGAGCCTGATTAGTTCTTTTTGCTGGTGACTATCGCGTTACTTTTTAATGTTAGCTTTGCGACCAAAACTATTTACTGTTTTTATATGGGATGGTGTTACTACATTATATTGACTCACAATGCAAAGATGTGGTAAGGTAGTATGAGCACGTTCTCGGGGATAATTTGGAGAGGGGACCTGTGCATGGATTGATGGAGGTAGATGAACATAAAGGAAGGAAGCATTCCATGTATGTGAAATACAAAAGACACTTCCATGTCTGTTCTGAATGTAAGAATCCTTATTATGAATAAGGGTAAACAAAATAGTCTTTCTGAAAAATCTTCTGGATGACTTTGTTTCTTTCAGAGCAGCAAGGGGAGTTCTTCAGCTCCTCCTCCCATACACATGTATTTTTTTTTTTATTTGACCACTTTTCCTTTGGTGGGAAGGCATCTGATCTCTCTCTGTTCAGGTATGTAGTACCCAGTAACCATAGGGCACTTAGGCTTTTCTTACACAGTGATCAATGTATTTCCAGAATCTAGTGCCAAGTATGATTTTTTTTTTTTTGTTGTTGTTCCTAGGGAAAAAACAAGTTGGATTTTCTTCTGAGGTATAATAAAAGAAAACATATCTGAAATAAGGAATCTCTGGTTGCACATGAGCTGTGTCATCTGTTTTACATTGTGTATCCTGTGAAGTTAATGATATTTTTTCCATTAAGATCCCTGGGAACTGGATTGGGAGTCTGTTTTGGATTGTGGACTTCTTTAGTGGGACTACAAGCAGGTGACTGCATGTGCAGGTTTAAACTCTTATTGGTGCTGTGCATGCACCATAAATAAGTAAATTAAGCTGCTTTTTCAGGGTGTTGTGCAAGTATCATTTTGTTGGGTATAATGGGGTAAGGAAGGGCAGAGAGAGAGAGAATTTAAGCAGACTTGGGGGTGGTATCCTCAGTATGGTCAAGTATGCCAGTGGGAAGTGGTAGGGAGTTGGTGGTTTCTTCTGAGGGTGTGGGGAAGGAGGAGGAGAGGTGCAGGAAGGGCTGTTGTGGTCAGCACACTCTTTTTTTTTTTTTTTTTTTTTTTTTTTTTTTTTTTTTCCCAGAATGAAGGGAAGCGCTTCTCCCCTGCCAGGTATTGTTCTCCTTGGTTCCCTGCCAGGACACTAGCCCAACCGATGTAATCGAAACAAACCATGGCTCAAACTCTCACTTTCAGGCAGATCTGCAAGTTTGGTAGAAGGCTTTGTCTGCAGACTTTGAGGGACAGAGAAAGTGATGAAGAGTAGTATCTGAGTAAATGTGTCTAATGATTACTTACTGTCTTAGCAGAGAGGGTTTTTTTCATAGGTTGGATCAATGATGTTTTTTTCTCTGTGCAGTTTTCTGTAAAGTCACAAGTAAAAGTCACTGGAAATTTCGAAGGTAAAGATCAGGAAATCAATCTAAAACTGCTGGAATACACATCTGCCTCACCTTATATCGAGTGATTAATTTTGCTAAAATTAGCAAACCTGGCTATTATTTTACTGTCTTTGAATGTTTCCTACTGATAGTTTTGCTGAATTAATGAGTTTCTTTGAGAAAGTATTGCGGATCCACTAGAGGGGAAAAAGTTAAGTGATGGTGCTTGATATACATTGTATGTTATTTCATCCCATCTTCATGTTGAGAATATACAATGGCCTTTCATAAATGTTTTAGGACACTTTCTGTAAGCTGGCTATGTTTATCCTCAGTTAAGATTCTAGTATGAAATTTTGAGCAGCTTTATGATATACACTGATTTCTTTGCTTTAAAATCATAGTGGAACTGTTAGTATCTGATGCTTTCTGCTTTTCTAGGTATGCTGTAGACTGTAGTCTTTCTCACTCAAATTTGAGTTTAAATATCAGGAAAAAAAAAAGGAAAGCTGTACATTAATTAAAGACTGTGAATGGTGTATCTTATCAGCTTTTTAACATGCATGGCAAGCATCAAGAATTGACAGCTTTGTTCTGAGGGATTGAGCATTGTGGAGGGGAGAAGGGGAGTAGTGTTTGTCTACATGAGTTCTTAGTGTTTTTATATTTGGATCGAGTTTTTTTTTGCAAAAAACGATTGTTTCAAGCAAAGGGTGAAATAGGAGAAGTGTGCTTTTGTTCTTAGCTTGTCCCCCTGTGTGACTTCATGTCACTTATGTTGTGCTCTTTAGAGCTGTACATCTTGCTTTTCCTGCACAAGGCAGGGCTGGAATCTGAACTACAGAGTTCTTCTGAACTTCCTTGTTACTAGGCCATCCTGTGCTTTGGCATGACTCTCCAAAGGCTGAAGTTGAGTGTTTTTTTGTAATGTAGGGTGGTGCCAACTATGTCTACTGGCAAGTACCTCTGAATTGACACTTACTTGCCTTGATACTGAGATGAACCACACTTGGCTGAGATTTCCTGCTTTGCCAAATGTGTAGGACTGCTTATTCATACAGTTTGGGATAAAATCTATTCTTATTGAGACCTCAACTTTTTTTTTTTTTATTTGCTTGTTTTAATAAGCATTATCCTGTTTGTGGCAGAAGGTGGGTTAAAATCCAGTCTGTTTATCTTGCATATTACTCATCATTTTGCAGATTAACACTGCAAGGGTATTAGTAGTATTTTAAGTATAGCTACTTTATGATAATGGAATATGCAATTTAGGATAAAGTCTTATGCATATCTCTGTGCTGCATTTTCATGTTCAGTTGAGCTAGCAATGTCCTGTTATATCTGTCTTATGCATCTGCTGGAATTTGTGGAAAAGTATGAGATAAAATAGATAAATGAGTAGCATGCTTCAAGGTGGTAGATTTTGTTGTGGTTTTTTTTTAGTTGTTTGGTGTTTTGTTTGGTTTGTGGGTTTTGTTTGTGTTTTTTTGTGTGTGTTTGCTGTTGTGTTTGGGGTTTTTTTTTTGGGGGGGGTGGTGTTTGGGTTTTTTAAGTTTCTAATATCACAGTTTTCAAATTTAGCAATTTATTAGGCCAGATACATTTATTTCTGGGGTGTTCTTTCACAATCAGGCCCAGTGCTCAGAGTCTGCGTACCTATGGCTGACTCAGGACTGTAAGCTTAAAAGCTGGAGTGTCAACATGCCATCCTACTTTTACTGTATTTGAAGAATATCAGGTGTGAAAAGGGTCTTTGTGGTTGCACTCCAGTAGCCCAATGTGGGGAATAATATGTGTTGTTTTGAGAGTGCTCTTTTGAAACATCTTCATAGATTAGACCCCAAAAGTGCTCACTAAAAAATTGAGTAGGGGGGTCATAAAAATACTTAAGTAGGGAGCTCAGACGGTATTGCCACCAGAGCCAGTGATGGGATTTTCCTCCCTTCTGTGCCGGCTGTCAGGGCTAGAGGGTGAGACAGCTGAGCCGCTACCGAGGGGACCCGGCCGAGCAGTGGAAAAAGTGCTTTGGGAAGTTGACCTGTGCTGGCTAGCGAGAGGACGGGCTGGCGGCTTCTTCCACTCCAGATGTAAATTCATCACCTCACGTGCACTGCTGCTCGGGGCTGGCTCTTCAGAACTGGTGCTGCGTGCGAACATTAACTGTGTAGTGCCAACGCACGGCTACTTGGAAGCTGTTCTGAGCTCGGCGCTGTTTGCTGGTACAGGTAGAGTGCCCGTGTGCCCCTGTGCAGGACGTTCACCCCCTCCTGTCGGCCCTGCACGGCTTTACAATCCGCCCTCTCTCCCGAAAGGGAATTGCGTCTAAGTGTCGGTGTCTGGGTGCCGGCTCGGCGTCCCGAAGGGGCTGCGGTGGTTGCCCCGGTGCCTGCCTCTGTCCCTCCCTCCCTGGCAGGGCCGCGACAACCCGTTCCTGGGTCAGGGCACGCGTGGAAGCGACGCTCTGTTTTGTTGACAGCAACGATTTCGTACCAGCGTTAGTGGTTCCTGCTGCTCTCCCCCTGCGCCCGGCCCGTTCACCTGTCCCGGCGGAACGGCAGGGGCGGGGGGGCCGGGCCGTGCCGCCGAGGAGGCCGGCGCTCGCCTGGCGGGGCCAATCGGCGCCTGGGCCTGTTGCTATGCGCGCCCCTACTCTGCCTCCTTTGTGGAAGATGCCGTGGGCACCCACCCGCGCCGGCGCGCCGGCGGGGCTGGCTGCGGGAGCACGGGGCCGCCCGGAGAAGGTGTGTACCGGCGGGGAACAGGGCCCTCCCCCGCGGCCGCGCCCGCTCCCCCGGGCTGGGCGGGCTGCGGGGCGGTCTGGTGCGGGACCGGGATGCAACGCCCGCGCTGCCGGACTGGGGGTGTCCTCGGATGATGTGGCCGAGGATGTAAATGAATTTAACCTGGCGATTCGGGGCCAGGGGGCTCCAAGAGGAGGGTGCGGGGAGGGGCGGCAGTGGGGAGATTTGAAGGTCGGTAACAGCGGGCCGGACAGTCTTCTGGGCTTGAAACAAGTTCAAGCAGCCTGAGTGTAAGAGTAAACTGCAATTTTTGTAGGTGTTTTTCTATGAGAGTTGATGTAAAATCTGTCCACACTAAAGTTTGCCTCTCCGAGTGAGCTGAAGAAGTATGCTGTACTTCGTCTGTAATTAGTTCCTTTAAAAAACAACAAACAGTTGCACCATATGTTCTTCCTTTCGTTCCGTATACTGAACCCATGAAAGCTTGGATTTTTGTGAGGTGGCTTGTTGGGGTTTTTTTGTGTGTGTGTGCGTGTTTTTTCCTGCTCTTCAACCTCCTTTTAAAGTGAAGTAATGGACAGTCTAAAAATGAACTCTGTTACTTTGTTACATTGTTAGGGCAAGGGCATTAAACGGCCTGGAACAGGAGGGGGATGTTTTTAAGCCTTGAAAGTGAAGCCTGTAGTTAAATGTCCAATCTGCTAATAGTTGCAGTTAGTGTAGCCATATGTAACTGCTTGACTCTTCATTGTTAGGGAGGGGAAGAAAAAAACTCCCCTCTCCAAAACACCCTGAAGCTTAACTGAGTTTCTTATGTAGGTCAAGTTACTCTCTCTCTTTTTTTTTTTTTTTTTTTTCTTCTCCCCTCTCTCCAGCAGGAGGAAACTATTACACTATTTTGATTTCTGCTACAAACAATGCACAAAAGCATTATCAGCCCTTTGCCACTGCTTGTTTGTCTTGGGGCAAATGAAGCTGATGCAAATATGTGAGATTTGGGGGCAACTAAAAAAAGAAAAAAAATTAATTAGCAGCTTACTGATTGCTCAGCTATGTGCTATGTTTAAAACTAATTAAATAGCATATTGAACTCAATGTTGATTTGAGGATTATCCATTCCTTTTTATGCAAACCTGTTCTATAAAAACACAAATGTCGCTCTGACCCAGTACTTGCATACATTTTCATCCTGGGTCTAGAGCTTGTTGGTATTCCTCTGAAGGGTGCTGGAGCTCTAGCTTAAATGAGCCTGCTGACATTAGATGTTCATCTCCTGATACAGGTGAGGAACAAGTCCACTAGTGTACTCTTGTGATTTGTGTGGGAATATCGATTCTGAATCACTGAAGCATTGCTTTGTAAAGTAGTGAGGCACTTTTGAGAGAACAGAGGGAAATTTCATAATTGTATGTACTAAATTTTAAGTGCAATAATATCTGCCATTTCGCTATGTAGAAAATTACCATCTATTAGGAGAGAGGGAGACAAACTAGATTCTTGGATGAAATTCTAATTAGACTTTAAATTTTGACCCTATGCAACACTTTACTCTCCTTGAGTACCAGAAGACTATTAAAGCTTAATGACATGCCTTACAAGGTGGAAACTTGTAGAAACCTGAATTGTGCTGTGTGACACAGTGAAATTCTAAAACTATCAAAAATGTTCCTTTTTTTTTATGCATTCAAAATTCTGTAGTAGGCTCTGGTGCTCATCTTAAAATGAGTAGCCTTTCACACAGCTTGAGAGTTGTAATGTCCTCATCCTCTCAAAGTTTAAAACCAGTTTTATGGGTCTGGCCATTCTCCCAGAATTTTTATTTATATGAGAAGCATATATTGTCTCTTTTGTAACTTTTTTACTTTTACAGGTTACTGTTTAACTGCTTCAGGGCAGGCATGGTAAGTGGAGCTTTATTAACCTTCACTGGAAAAGTGAAAGCATTGAAAAAATTGCCTGAGGAGCTTCATGCTGCTCCACAATAATCAATTTAATCAAGGTTCTTTCTGAGTTCCTTACAATTCTGATGTAGTACAATATCTTCCTTTGGTCTGCTGGCCTTATTCCTTTCCCTCCATCTCACCCTCTAAATATTAATCTGGACTGCAAATACTGAAACGAACCTACTTAAGCCAGAGATAGTCTTACTAGCTAGTAGGAGGATTTTGGGTGGTCAAACATGTTCTGACAAAGTTCCATGAGATAAATTAATCACTACCTAAATGACAATGAAGAGGTTGCAACATCAAAGTTTTGAGCAATGCAGTAGAAAAGCACAAAGAGAAGATGAATACAGAAAGAAACTGCAGTAGAAGAGGTCAGATGTCATGAAAGTAGTTTGCTCTGGGCTTTTTGTTCTGTCTTTCCTTTTTCTTTATTTTAGATAAAATAATTGAATTCTTAATCTACATTCCTCACCTGAGGATGCTTCCTCAACAAGTACCATGCTCTTTTTTCTTTATGCTTTTTTTTTAAGCCCCATTGGCTAATTCTGTTCTATCAGCAGTGCTGCAGAAGCTTAATTTTTATAGGTATGATTTCCAACTGACTTGATGTTTTAATAAATCTGACTGCATCAGCTCCTACTTAACCTTCATACTATATATCTAATGTTTAATGTGTTGTCCATTAAAATAAAATTATTGAATTCTTGAGTGTTTCTATCTCTTCTCCTCATGAATATTCTTTGAAAGCTTTATTATTAACAGTGCATTTTCACTGTTTACTTTGTTTCTCATTTTTCAGCTATTCTGGAGAAATAATAATAATAAAAGGCAGCTCAGCAGCATTAGTAGGTGCCTCGGGTAGGTAGAAAATGTGCTTAAGAGTTCTTCTCCAGTGTGACTTTTTATTTATCTTGGGTTTAGGTATGCCATCAGTGTTAGCATAGCTTCCTGGAGTTGAACCAGGTCTCTGGAGTTGACATGGTTTGATAGCCAGAAAGCTGTCCTGGATATAATTCAGCAAGCCTTCACATGCAAAGTTGAATATCTGTAGTGGAGGCTATTCCTAAGCACGCTGAAATAAAACCTTTTTCAGGCGCTTCTAGACTGTTTAGCATATTTCCACATGAATACTCTTAAAATTTTTCTTCTACTTCATAAGTTCGGAGGACAAGAGCTTTACTGGCTGTACATGTGAACAGAGCATTCTTAACATATGTGAGGCAGTGCTTAAGGTGTTAAATGACTGAAACAAGTTTTTCCTGCTGAAGGCCTCTTGCTTCTAATAGCAGTGCGTTTGGTTTTGTGTGTGTATAAAGTAGTTTTAGGAGAACTAAAAGAACAGTCTGTTGTTCCCCTTTTGTCATTATATAGCCTTTCACTTTCTTTTGAAGGCATGAGTGAGGAGCAACACCACTGGCCTGCTTTCCTAGGACTAGATTCAGAATCACGATTTTGCTTTAGGTCATACAGATTTGAATAAAGATAGTGAAGTCATGATGCAGTAAAAACATTTTTTAACTCCAAAATTCTAAGCTTGGAAATGTGAGGTCTTAAGTTTTTGTTTTCTTAATGTTAGTAGGTTAATATATTTCAAATTGTCTTAGAAGATTAAAGGCAGCATTTCCCTGCTAGTAATGCATAAGTCTATACCATTCATACTCTGAAATAAAATTTTAAAAAACGTTTTCTTCATTATTGACAAGATGGGATATAGAAGATACAGGGATGCTGTGGAACCTAGGAATATAACATACAGTGGACTTTGCTTAAATGGGAGTGATGTAACCTGTCTTGCAGTTCAGACACATCATCTACTACCTGATAGAATTATTTTCAAATTTATTTCTCTAATAATAAAGCTGCTGCTTCCAGAGGATGGTGTCTGCATAAACGTATGCTTTTTTCCCTGGTGAGAAAGGAGACTATTGCCCAAGTTTAAGTAATTGTGGTCATCCTACCTGAAAGATTACTGAACCCTCAGATGAGTTTCCATGTTAATTAGGAGATTTACAAAAGAACTGAAGGTGGGGAGATAGATTCTGCGAACTTAAATAGCAAGCACAGTGCTAACAAGAAGGACTGTTGTTAAATAGTTAATAACAGATGGCTGAACTTCTGATGCAAATGATCAGGCAGAACAAGAGAAGTTCTCTGCATCCTGACCCAGTGACTCCTCACTGCTGCCATGTGAATGAATACATTTTTCTCTCCAGTTTTAGTGAAGTTTATGAAACCGATGATAATATGTTGGGTTTATGTCTTTAAAATAAGTTTTAGAAGGCAAAGCAGACCAGCTGGAAGAGGAGGAAATATAAACTAAGAGAATGCGGATATGAATTCCTAGAGGTTTTGCATATTTTAGTTCCTATAAGATATTTCTAAAAGATGTCTGAAGTACTGTATAATTTAAAATTCCTGGCAGTTAAAGCATTAGTTTAAACATGAAAGTTTATAATCTGATCAGATCTATCTGAATCCCTTCCATTTAACTTAACATGAAAATTACCTACTGCAACTCAAATAGCAACACAAGGGGGAAAAGGAGAAGATGGTAGGAGTTTCTGTGTATTTGGCCTGAACACTCTACAGAGAAGTAAGGAAGAACCTGTAGCTCATGGATGTTGAATTTCATCTGACTTGCACTTGCAGCCAGGTATTTGTCTTTCTTGGTGGAGTAGGGGAATGTCATTGTAGGGAAGTGGAGGTGTGTAGTGGGACCATGGAGAGGGTTGAAACTGTTTGCCACTAGACAGGGTAGGACCTTCTCTGCCCCTTTGGTGCAATTGTTAAAAGCTGGGAGAGTATTCTGGAGTAATATTGCTACAGACCTACTTTGTCTGTGCCCTAGAAGTGCTAGCCGTTAGCTGCTGGGACCAGGATGGTGGGATGACCCTGGGTGCTGTCTTGTTTTTAAAGCAAAGTTAGTCTACAGTTCCCATACCTACTATAGTTAAAATAGGAGGTTCAATATATCTTTTTAGGGTAGGACACCTGAAGAAGCGTTGGTATAGACTAAACTTCATGGCACCAAAAGTGCTGAAGGAAAGTGCTTCTGAGGCAAGTTTTGATCTGGTCCCCTGGGAAAGCAGTGAACAAGACCTGTATATATTACTGAATGCAGATCATTTGTCATAAAGTGTAAACCTGTTGTAAGTCTATTTTTCAGTGCTGTTAAGAACACATGGTTTCTTCATCTCTTGGTGTTTTTGTGAGGTACATCTATGCCTGTGGGTTTTACACAGTGAAGTCCTTCATGTAGATGTATAAAGACACTATATTCTCAGACTGTATTTCCAGAGTGTATCATATTGCTGTGTTTGATTGTTTAGCTGGATAAAGGAATTTTTCATCCTCCAGATGTATAACTCAATCATATTACTTTTAAAGAGAAGGGAGACAAATTGCTGGAATTCTTATCTGAAAACTATTATTTATTATCTGTGATACAAATTAAAAGGCACACTCATGTTTTGCTGGGTATTATACAGGCATGGAACAAAAGACCATCCTCAGACCTTATGAAAGTATCAAACTCAAAGTCAATGTGTTCCAATAGAGGGCTGTAAGGAAAAGGGATGGTACTGATGAGACAAACTGTGCTCCCAGATACAAGCTAACAAGCATTTAACATCATAAGAGAGAAGCTGAAAAGCAGAGTGTGTTCTTCCAGACTGTGACAACACAGGGGGAAGGAAGTACAAGTGATTAAAGGAATCAGAGGTTGATTGGGAGTTTACTGTAACAGTGAGTGGGAGACAACAGGAATGATGGTAAGCAATAGAAGATCTTAAAAGATTTAAAAAAAAAAGTCGATTGCTTGTTACGTAAGATGATGTTTTGAGAAGCAAAAAAGAGGTCTGGAAAATATGGTTTCCTATTAGACACTGACCATACATACCTTCCTTACAAGGCTGGATGCTGGTGAGGCATAATCTTTTCTATGTCTTTTTCACTCTTATTTTCAATAATTAATTCCATGAGATTCTGTGGGCACCTGGCACTTCCCAGAACAGGCAGATAAGGCACTGCTAGCTGAAGCCCGGGTGGCATTCACATGGGCTGTGCCTGGCCCAGAGGTACCCACTGGCAGGGCATGTTTTCAGCTTCATCACAGCTTGTACTGTGAAAAATCTTAGTTTCATACAGTATTTTTCCATAGTCAGAAGTAAACCCAACTCATGCTGAAAGCAATTCTCTAAATACAATTTCCTAGGGATTTGACCCAGCAATAAGTGTGTATTGAACCCAATTTGCATGCTTTTCTGGGAATAAAGAAGACAGGTGGTTTGTTGTCTGGATTCCTATGTCAGATTCTGGACCTTTAAAGATCAGCCACTGATTCAGATGATAAGAATAAAGATAAAAATAAATATCTCTCAGGTATGTTTTTTACTAGTTTCTGAAGATAAGTGATTGCAAAAACTAGCTGTTTACAGTAATAGCCAATATGCTCATATGTAATTTTTTTTTACTATATTCATCTAAACTTACTACTTTGTTATCTGTTTAAAAAATCCTCTTATTCCAACAGAGTGTGGTTTGTCACTTGATAGTAATGAAATTTGTTATACAGAAAAATCTCTGTATAATCTTTTTGGTAACTAAAATGGTTGTCAAAACAAGTACATTTATCAGGCACTTGGATTCTGTAATGTTTGTGGAACTTTTTATTTGTTTGATGTTCGACTTGATCATTCACAATAACTTATTAAATCTATTAAACCTGACACCTGAGTGAATCCTTAATATTGCTTTTTGGCATTTCTCAGCAGAAGGCAACTCAGGGCAGTTTTCTCTGAGAAAGTAATTTTGACATCTTCTAATTTAAGTTTTGTTGAATATTTATTTTGGACATTAATAATATTTTTGCTAGTCCCAAATTCAACATTTTTTCTCTGCTGCATGCTTTTGATTAAATATATATATTTGCAAGTTGTTAAGGAGGAACTACAGTTGAGTTTTACTTGTTTCTCTGTCTTTGCTTATGGCAGTGGTTTTTGCCCAGAGTGCAAGACAGGCTGTGGAAGGCCTTGAGCTTTGACTGGATAAAGTGTTCTTCATATGCTGCTTGTGTATGCTATTTTTAGTATAGTGTTTTGTTTTTCCTAATAATTGATTGCTCTGTCTCTTGACTCACAGGTCACCTAACTTTAGAGCATGCAAACCAATTGGTTAGATCCTTTACTATTCTGTAAACTGCTAGTTCATCTTGAGGAGCAGGGTGCTGCTGCTGGTGAGATTGGGTTAGAACTGGTCATGGAGGGGTGAGCCCTGTCCCTTTGGTTCTCTGGAAAGTATATTCTAAGAATACACAGTACAGGATGTTGCAATACACACGTGCAACCAATAAACTTGGAGTGGAAGCCAAGGATGATGGGTGACTTGAGGTCAGCCCTGAGCAGGGAGACTTTTGCCTGATGGCCCTCACCATGCCTGTCTTTGCTCCATGCCAGCAATGGTGCAGTCATCCATGAACTCACTTTCCCTTGCAAAGGGAGAATTGTTTTGAACAGGTATGTTATGAATACCCCACTATTATTCTTGCTCTAGAAGTGTTAATTTTGACAGTAGTACTAAGTGCCTTGCATCTAGGATTGCTATTAACTCATTTTATTCCATGAGGTACCCAGCAACTGGATGTTTCTGGTAACCTTCAAAGCTTCAATGCAAGCCTGGCAGGATGGTTGAAGGGAAGGGAGAGGGAAAGCAGATGCTTAAATTTTGTAAGCAAACAAGTATGTTATTTGAAATTTCAGTGTTCAAGTGGGCTCAGCTTTTAAAAAGGTACTTTCCAAGATATATGTGTGTGTGTGAAGGGAAAACAACAAGATCTGAATGTTCCAGATTTTCATTAATCTGTTTGGTTTTTTTAAATCTTAATGTAAATCTGAACCACAACACGATAATTGTCACTCATATCCTGGTGATTCTTCAAATTGCATAAAAATTAAGAGGACCAAACCTGCATCCATTGAGCTATTCAGTACTTGCATATATGAAATAGGTCTAGATATGTAAAATTACTATTCTGATTGTTTGGATTGAACTGAAAGTTCATTACTGCCCAGGCAGGTGCAGATTTGTAATTCCTGGCCCATGAGGGTTTTTTTCAGCATGGAAAACTGCACTGGCATCTTCTCCAAAATTTTAAAATAAAGCAAATTAACTTCCACCCATGAAGATCTCTGGTTATCTGAAACAGGGATATCAGCTGACCTGGGTAACAATGCTGGCATTTTCAGGGTTTTCTTTAAATTCATAACCTTATAGTGTTTATAGGTATCTAAAAGACAACAGAATGTTTGAAATGGAGTGTTGTGTGCCCTTGAGGGGGAGGGCTTACTTTTTGGGTGAGTGCAGGGCTTATCCCTGTGCTGGTGTGTCACTGATAGCACCTCTTTTGCCCTATTCCCAAACTTGTAATGCTAGTAACAAAACCAAAACTTTTTTTGAAAATGACACATCTAGATGAATCTCAACATTATTGCCTCCGAAGAAATGACATACACAGGGGAGGCCTCAGTTTGTTTTGTTGTATGTTTTTCGATGTGTTTTTGGTGGTGGGTTTTTTGGTTTTGTTCTTGTTCTTCTGTTTTCTTAATAGTCTTTTAGTAGAGTACTCTCACCAAGAAGTGGACTAGGTCATAGATGTTTATATTTTTCCTGAAAACATCTAGACTTCTGCCTACCCCCAACCCACAGCCGCCTTTGGCTTACTGGTTGGGGTTTTTTGTTTGTTGTGTTTTGTTGTTTGGTTTTTTTTTTTGTTAGTTTGGTTTTGTTTTGATTTTTTAATGACAGTAAGACTGAGAAATTGCAATATCTATTTTTAATAGATACTGGTAGGTAGCTTTGGAGATTTTCAACATAGAAGTTGTTCCTCAGTAGTCTTTATAAACACTGTTTTTGTATCTTTCTGTACATTGAAAAAAAAAAAAAATATCGAGATTTAAACTAGGGAGGAATTAACAGGGATCTCTGATTTATGCAAGTTCAAATTAGCTTATTAAAGTCAGTAGTTCCTGACTTTGGAATCTGAAATAATGGCTATCAAAACCCATCAGTTGGGCTTGTTGGCCCCTGACTGTAGTGTGAAGATAAGAGTGTTTGGCCACTGGTTGTTTAAAGTTTGTGGACTGTGTGGGAGGGTGAGTACTTTATAGTAGTTACAGAACTTCACTTTCTTTGACAGTGATGTTGTGTTGAAGGCTGACTGCTTAGTGAAGGGTTTCCATAATATGTGATTCCATAAGTCAACATGGTACTTTTTTTTTTTTTTTTCAGGAGGTTTCCCTGACTCCAGTGGCTGTGGGCTTCCACCCCAAAACGAGTCCGTGCTTTTATGTTGCACTTTTCAAATTCACTCTGGTTTATTTTCAAGAAGTCTGAGTATGGTCTGAAGGAAATGACACATGATGTAACAATTCTTTTTCTTGCAATGAATTTAAAGAAGAGGAATACTAGTTTGTGACTGGTGATTATAAACCAAAGTGGAACCTGTGCTCACACAGAGTGTAGCTGGCCTTCCCCAGAAGTTCTGTGTGCTCCTGTTACAGTTTTGTTCAGGCCCTTAATGATTCTTCCAAGTCATTCACTAAAATTTTTTTTTTGAGAGGTGAAGGCTACTTTATCTTCCTCCGCAGAAGTGTTATTTTATTGGTACTAACATGAAAATAAGCACAAACACACTTGAAAGCATATTGTCAAAGTTTTAAAGCATAATAAATATTTAAGATGACGACATAAAGCATGATATACAGCAAAGAGATTAATTTTTAGTATTAGTTAATTAGTTCACATCCATGAAGGAAGTGTGTGTGTGTGTAGGGGGGAATATCTCTAAAAAATAAATATACAGAGAAATCTCATATTGGAAAAGCTGTATTTTAATATAAAAGCACTTAGTTGGTTTTTTTTTTTTTCCAGAAAACACCTTAGAAATTTTCACATACCTCATAAACTTAAGTGCACTCTGTTTTCTGTTCTAGCGTGACACATGGCTCCTTTATCTTCCCAAACCAAGCATGTTGGATGCATTTTCACATTATGAAGGCCCTTGCTTCGTCCTGTGAACTAGGGTGGGATTTAAAACAGGAGCATTTCAGTAATTTGATTTCAATATAATTCTGCAAAACTTAAACCAGCACATTTCCAATGGTGGTAGATAACTATATTGATGGTGAATGTGAAGGCTAGATAATAAACCCTTTAAGCCATTCCAGTTACAAATGAGTGTTCTATACTTGATGCCACATATTTGTGTTTTAAAAAAAAAGTTTTCTCCTAATTTTTTTTTTTTATGAATTAACAGAAATACCTGAGAAAATAGTTTTAGGTTGAAGAATTAGAAAATCTATGGGTTTGACAGTTTTTTTAAATTGTGTGTGTTCGGTTGTGGTTTTGGGGGTTTTTTTGCTTTTTTTTTGGGGGGGGGTTATGTTTTTGTTTAGGTTTGTTTGTTTTGTTCAGGTATGTTTATCAAGTTACATAGCTTGTTCTAACTAATTTATGCAGAGCATCAGCTAATTGGGGAAAAGTGTAAAAAGCTAGAGAAGAAGGAATGGAAAACTCAGAAATTACTTAATCTGCTCCTGACAGGTATTTTTGTTTCATTATAATATAATTTCAGAGTATTTTGAGTAGTCACATTTAACAAAACCACAATCTAGGATACCGTAATAGGAAAACACAAATTGATGTGTGGTTAGGTAAGGGCATTAGCTGAAACGAGTCTTCTTTGCTTTCAGTACCTGTCTTGTTATAGTGTGTCATTAGAAGTAGCATCTTTTGTAGCCCATTCTGTAGACTAGGAAATTTAGAGATCAGAAAAAAGTGCATGTTCTGTTCCTGCAACCAGCTTATATTTAAAATGCTAAGCACTGCAACACTGAAAATCTTACAGCTTTACACTGATGTTTCACTGTATCTGGAACAACTATTGTAGAATATATGAGTTCTCTTGCAATTTTTGGTGAACTGAGGTTTGAAACAAGCCTCAAACTTCACATTCTCAGGTATCGCTTTTCTTCTACTAAATACAGATGATGAAATCATAATGATTGATCTACTTCACAATTTGTGATTTCCTTGTGGAGCAAGAAACAAATCAGTTTACATAATTTATTCTTAAGTATTCCTTTTCTTTGTCCAGATAAAAGAAAATAATTAATTTCAGTGATCAAAATGCTAACATTAGATCTAGAATTTGCCAAAAAATGCCAAAAAAATCAAAAGAAGCAGGTTAAACTGATGTTGCTTAGATAAAAATAGAAAGCTACGGTTGGAAGAAAAGTGACTCAGTAAGCAGTATGGTGATGGCAAAATGTCAGCCAAAACACAGGAAGCAAGATGGGAACACCCAGAACAGTCTACCACTCTGAGAATGTAAAATGTAGTTTGAGATAACTGCAGGAAATGTAAGCTTTAAATGAATCTTTAATGGGTTTTATTTCTACTTACTAAGCTTTTTGAACCTAAATAAGTTTTAGTAAAATGTGAATTGTAGAGGGCTGTTTGTTGTGTTTTGGGGTCTTTTGTTGTTGTTTTTTTTGTGTTGTTTTTGTTGTTTGCTTTTCCCCAGCCCTAGTTTAAGACCAATCTCTTTTAAGTAACTTTTAGAGTAAAGCTGCTTTGCGATTAGCAGTGGATGCTGAGAGAGGTGTCCATCAGAAATGTGATAGATAGGTAGTGATATCCATGTACCAGTGGGCTTACTGCAGCACTGCAGTCTGGAGTGGAGCTGATGGCACTGATTGGTTCAGATTGATTTTTATTGCTCTGAAGTAACTTCATCAGCTGCCATGTAGCTGTGTCTTGATTTTTAAAAATCACCCCCTTATAAGATGGTGTGCTTTGTTTTGTTTTTCTAATAAACTGTCCAAACAACACTGTGGTGATTTCACCTTGGCTGGATGCCAGGTGCCTACCAAGCTGCTCTATCACTTTCTCCCACCACCTCTCAGCTGGACTCAGGGGGAAGAAAAGATGAAACTCATGGACTAAAGACAAAAGCAGTTTAATAAAAAAGCAAAGCAAGGCTGCATGTGGAAGTAAAAGAAAAAGATTTATTCTCTACTTCCCATTAACTGGCAATGTCTGGCCCCTTTTCAGGAAGCAGGGCTCCAAATGCATAGTGGTTGCTTGGAGGACAAGCCAATGCTCCCTCCTCCTCCTTTTCCTAGCTTTTATAGTTCAGCTGATATCATATAGTATGGAGTGTCTCTTTGGTCAGTTTGGGTCAGCTGTCCCAGTCAGGTCCCTTCCCAAGATCTTGTCCACCCCATCCCACTGCAGGGGGAATGTTGGAAAACCAGTCTTGGTGCTGTGTGAGCCCTGCCCAGCAGTAGCCACAACATGGGTGTGTTATTGGCACCTTTCCAGCTCTCAATGCAAAGCATAGCACTGTGAGAGAGCTGCTATGGGGAAAATTAACTCCAGCTCACCCAGACCCAATACAAACACAAAAGCTGTGTAAGTTTTTCCTATTGTCTACACAAAGCTAAGTAGATACAGTGGGGTTTTTTATTGTTTATTCTCTGCTTTCTTTGAATAGCTGATATGCATTGATCCTAATGTAAAGTTCCTATATTGCCGTTTCCTCCCTACAGCTGAACTGCTTTGATAATTGGGCAGTTGTTCACTTCCGTACCCTGGAAAAAGTATGGTGACAGCAAGAGTAAGTTGAGGTACTATGCTGCATATGTTTCCATAATGACTGCCCTCAAACTCAATGATTTTGAGCCAGAAGAATCTGAAAGGAGTCAGTATTGGGAAAAAAAAAAAAAAAGTCTATACTGGAATATTCCTAAGATAACATAACCAATTCATTTTATGTGCTTGAATTTAAGTAACCTTAACCAATAGCTTGTTTCTTGAAGCAAGTAAGCAAGTAGACCAGCTCATGACTTCTAACTTTTGATAGCTTAAATTCGATTATTAATATTGCAAGACTTTCGAAGTATGTGACTTCAGATATAATTGCAGGTTTGTAATATGCAGATACATCATGACTGCTCATTCAGAGAATCATGAATTTGGGGGGTTCAAGAGCAACTTTCATTTGAAGTGAAGCACAACATGGAATTAACTAACCAAAGCATCCATACTTGTTTCTAATTCCAGAACAGAAGCTGTTAGTCAAATGTTTATATTGTGTTTCATTTCTTTTGCAGTAGTTTATTGAATTCCTGCCTTACTCTTAAAATATGCAAAGGTAGTTTCTTCAGATAGCAAGATGATAAAAGTTATTCAGAGTTGGCAGTTTTGGGGAAGGGCCAGAGAGTTTTTCCTGTAATTTTTTTAAATGCAGAGTGATGCCTTTACTAGGAGGTGATGGGTTCTGAACACTGATGGTGAAGCTGCTTTTTCTTCAACATCTGACTCTTCTGCCACAGGACTCAGACTGAAGCATCTCTTTATGGACTGCCTGTACTAAAAGTATAAAAGTAAGATCCAAGTACTTAAGCAAATTTTTAGTCTTTCAAAAAAAATGTAGCACATGAAGGAAGCAGAGAGCAGAATTGGGCCACTATTCCACAGTGCCTGCTGGACAGCTGGGGCAGGTCAGGAGTAGGGCTTGACTCAGCTGGGAATCTGAACAGCCTACACCATGCACTCCATATTTTGTGTTTTACTTACCAGGTTTCAACTAAAAACAGAAATAAAAAAAAATTATTAATTTGTTTGCCTTCAAAATCATTTATGGATGCTTTTTTTTTTTTTACAGGGAAGGTCTGGATTTGTATAGAGCATATTTAAAGGCAATTATTAGTTGTTTCACGGACTCTCTAAGAAAGTAGCCCTCCAAATCAGTGAAGGTTGGGACTAATGGACGCCATAAGTTGAACAAATTTTTATTTCTTTGAAGAAAGGCACTTTACCAAAAGAAGCTTTTCTCCTGAGATATTTGTGGTATCCAGTGCAGTATGAAAGTTGCTAGGGCAATAAAATAAGTGTGAACTGAGAGAGATGACAGTTGTAGCACTGCTTGGTCATGACAGGAGGGTGGCTCAGGGCAGGAGGAGCTCTGCTGTGGCTGTTCACTGCTTCACTGTCCTCAGGCAGGACAGGGCAGCAGCTTGAAAATGCATTTTCTGGTTGCCCTTGGAGCACAATGGGTTATGTGATACTGAATGTCTCTGCTTATTGTGCAAGGCTAGAAAAATGGATTAAATGTTGTTCTAATACACATTTTAGGAAAACATTTTCCATAATTACTACTGAAAATACTGCGATAGGAAAGGGAAGGGAGTTGGTCCACAAAAGTGTGACCTGTTTGGGCACAACTGGATTAACTGAGGTTTTGGGAGAGTCCTTGGGTTACAGTTAAGTGGATTTGTGACTCACTAGTACCACATATCTAACTTCCATAGATTTTTTTTTTTTTTTTCAGGATGTGAGTCAATATAATTTTTGGGACGTTTTTGCGTTCTTACTCTTTATTCCAATGCTTAGTGATTGTGCACGTGTGTAGAAGATGGAGGAGAATGAGGATTTAAAGAGCCTCTTAATGACATCTCTGGTTAAATGGGCTTTTCTGTTTGTCCAGAAGATGTAGAAAATCACTCTTTGTTGAGGTTGGTATGTCTAGGAGACAAAGGAAGACAAAAACCTCCAGGTTTCAGTTCTCTACTATTAGATGGGGTTTTTTATGTGCAATGGCTTTAGTTTGCATTTATATTTTTCCTCTTTTTCCTGATAGTCTGACATCTGTTGCTACCTCTTGTGACAAACTGTTCAATAAACTTCAGTTTCAATGTATTGATTAAAGGGCTGTAGTGTCTTATTTAATTGCTATGTACTTGTGTCAACTAACTGGATTTTTTGCTGTTTTAATAGAAATAAATCCTGGGATGCATATTTTATGCTATATACTTGCGTGTTCCATTGATAGAGATGAAGTAGAATAATAATCATATTTGTATAGTCAGACTATAGGACCGAGGTTATTCTATGCACAATATATTACATGTGTCTTAAACAGGGTGGATTCATACACAAAGGCAGTTACCACACACACATAGTAAGACTTTTTTTAATTAAACACTGAGTTCGCTGTTTCTATAAATGTTTTTCCACCCCTGTCCTCAATTACATCAACTTGTATCATCTGTGTCTGTTGTACAGGAACAATTACCAGGCTTCTCAATACTTAGGGATTTTTCTTTATTTAAATTTCTAGAAGTTGATAAAAGATATAGAAATCTAGTAGAGATAAAATAAGTCAATATGCCACATGAACTGTGTAGAAAAACATATTTATCAATATTCATTGCTATATGTGGTTTGATTTATTTTTTAAGTCCAGATCAAATATCTGGTTTGTTACATTGCTGACATAATTTTAAAGTGGTGGCCCTGTCTTTATAATGCTGTTATGAAAACAGTAGCATTTCCTAGTTCAATGCTGTCTATCATCCTTTTAACAAAATGCAGTTTTTATTGTGAAACATCATCATGGTTTTGTAACTTCAGACAATAAAATATGTCTCTAGGTAGTTGGATGTCCTCTTCCATTGTTAAGGCAAGAAACTGCTTCTGAAATAATAGGTCTGAAACAGGAACAGCAGCAGTGTTTGCAAATTAAACTTAAAAGTAAATTTTATCTCTTTACATAGAGTAATATTGTGTATGTATTGAGTAATTACTATTTCAGATTTATTTATCTTGCTTGTTTATTAGATTCTCTGGATCTTGCATTTTGACATGCTTAAACTGTCTATGGCTTCTTATGTCAATTTGTAGCACAGATCTGTGAAGACACTGAGCATTTTAAGTATAGAGTATGGTATCAGATTTGGTATCAGATTTTTTTTTTTTTTATGTACAAAAACGGGGTGGGCTTTTTACCTGAATCTAACCAGCTCAACAGAAGCATTCATGACGTAGGACTTATCTATTAATTTGTGTCAAGCGCAGGAGCTTTTGATCAAATATGTATTCTTTCTAAAAAAGAGAGCAAGTTAATAGAATGTCTACTGCTTCACATGTTAAGCTGCTAATGTTAATTGAAGGACATGTCTATTTTACTGTTACTTGCCATTTAAAATTCTCTAGTATAAATTTTCAGGTATCGCATCTTATTGTGCACGTTTCTGTTACCCTAAGAAGGTGTTTGAGATAAGTAAATGCAGATCTTGATCAAGCTCTTTTTTTTGTATAAAACCACAGATGTTTTTACACATTTTAGCTAAACAGAGTTCCTCTGACATAGTTTCTTAAGGATGAATTCACCTTCTGTTAGTCTGCTAAGCATGAAACAATTCTTGTACAAATTAATATCACTCCTGCTGAACACTTTGTAGATTTTTATTTGGAACTTCTCTGTCAGAGTAGGAAAAATACTTCAGTATTGATCCTTCCTACTGTGACTTTCTTAACATTACCATTGCCTTTGGACATGCAAAGATGAGCAGGATGCTTGTATTAGCAGCAAGATAATGCTGCAATTTTTTAAATTGTTATTAGCTGTAATACCAAAATCCTTAGTCCTTCCAAATCCCATTTCCTTATCTCTAAGTATGACTTGCTTATTGTTCACCAGACCTTCAGCTAAAAAAAAAAATAAAAATTACAGGTGCCTAATTTTGTATCACTACTTAAGTGTCCTGTCCTTTCTGTTATTTACCACTCTAATCTTTCATGCACCCTGTATTAGTCATTTTATACCATCCATCAGATGAATGACCATTTTAACTCATGACAGATGATCTATGGTATTGTGCATGTGCCATATGGGGACCTCCAGGGTAATTTGTCTATCCTCTGGCTTTTCTTCTGCCTGAGGGCAGGCAGTGGCTAGATGCATTGTCCTGGCAGCAGCACCCTGTTCTTCCAGGGCCCGAGGTCCCTTCCTAGTCAGGGTACTCCCAAGGGCAGGGGGCAGGCAGCTGGCACTTGCAGCTCTTTCAGAAGAGCCTCTTCCCTGCTTCCTCCTGGAGGATGAAGCCACAGGACTTGTGCTGGTTGTGGCAGTCCACTGCCTGTTGCTTTTTTATAGATTTGTTCATGTAGGTATGGCATGTATGACTTGGGTCAGGAGTGCTGTATCGCTGACCGTGTGTGCCATGAGCAGATGTGACTGCATGGTAAGAAGAGGGTCCCTGTCATAGCCTGTCCCTGCCACCCAAAACAGCTGAATAAGGTCATTCTTTTAAAAAGAGGGAGGACAAGAGTCACTAAAGATGAGGGCTCCTGTGCGTTGAACTGAGTTCCCTGGCAGTGGGCTGACTTCTTTAGTTTATGTAAATCTCTCAAAACAGGCTGTAAGCCCTGGGGTTCATAGACTACAAGCCTGGGCTAGGCAAATAGGTACACGCAAAAGCTAGTTTTACACACTGCAATTTGTATATGCAGGTGATTGCACATTTAATTGAAGCTTTTGTTTCATGCACCCCTAGTATGGGTCCCTCAAGTCTGTCTTGTCATGTTTGCTCTGCTATTAGGGAATGAGGACAAAGAAGTTTTCTGATTTTTTTTTTTTTTTTCCCTCCAAGTGGAAAGGTATTACAGTAATCAACATATGAATAGAAATTAACTCTGCTCTTATGGCGGTTTTGTATCGGTGGATGACATAGGACATAAGCTAAAACTGAGAAGATATAACATGTTTTTGTTCCTCTAAAGAATAAAAATAAAGGTTAAGAACTGCTGTCAGCCTTGCCTTCACTTGCCTTTCTTTGCTGCTCTTAAAAATAGACTTTGAAGTAAATGTATTTTAGCTTTCTCAGAAAAAGTGTTTTTTTTCTGTAACTTCTTCAGTAGCTAAATAATTTTGAAACTTAAGAATTTCCAAGCAGAGAGGGGAATGACACAATCTGTCTTGAATCATGTTTGAATGATGTGTGACATCCTCATGATGATGGAGGAGAAGGGTGTTTTACAAAACACCATAAAATCAGAGACTGGGACATCCTACCTCTGTGGGAATTGAGTGTGCCAGGGTAATTAATGAAGAACCATGCCAGATGCTGCTTTGTCTATGAAGAGTTTTAATTCTTTGCAAAAGTTTAGTCTGACCATGGTACAGAGCAATGAATATTCTCTATGTTGCTTGGGAACCATTCCTGTGTGTTAATGGTAACTAAAAATGGATCTCTCAAGTAATCCTTGCACTCTGCAGGAGACACTTGCAATAAAAATCTTAAAGAACATTGTGTTGTTCTTCTTCTAATAGAAGTAAATCTATCTCTTTTTTTTCTAGTTCAATTTTTAATGTATTTTATGAAGTATTGTGGCTTCTCTTTCTATCTGTCATATGATTCTAACAATGCCAATTTATACTACCACCATATTTCCCCCATTAGAGCTTCTAGAGAAGCTGTGATACAGCTGTGGTTTACACAGACAGCTGTTTCTCAGCACCACTGAAATCTGGTACATAGACCAGTTGCTGCATGAAGCTTTCTTTGGAGTATTTCTAATTTTGTTTGCTTGTAGTGACAATGTTATGAGATGAATAAAGTTGTTTTATGATGGTATAGTAACTTGGGTCTTATGTGCAGCTAGTCTGATATGAAGATCCGTTTCTTGTGGCTCCGTTTTAAATGTAAATTGAAACAAACTGCAGAGTTAGCCAACAGTTGAAAGCTTTTTATACAGCTGATGTCATTATTTTTTGTATTTTTGACGTGACAGATACTTTGGATGAATACTTTGAGTATGAAGCTGAGGAGTTCCTGGTCTCCTTGGCCTTGTTGATCACTGAAGGTCGAACACCTGAGTATTCAATCAAGGGCAGAACAGAGGGCTTACACTGCCCACCAGCACAATCCAGTCAGCCACCAAGAACTAAGCATGAATGCAGTGACAAACTGGCTCAGGTATGATGGTACCCATTTCAAGTGTTGCGGCATTCTTCCTTGTTATCGTGATTGAAGTCAGCTGAGAACTGCATGATAGATTCACAGTTAAGCATGAGTAACAATTGCTTTCTGTCAGTCCCATGTTTAAAAAAATATGTAGTTCAGTATCATACTAATAATAGATCTGTCCTTAAAATGAGAGCTCATTAATACTTTTATCCTTGAACATGAAACGATGAACTGCATGATTATCTGAATGCAGTATCTATTTGAGTCTCTATTATGCAAATGAAGAGCACTATACTTCACATTCTTGGTCTGTTTTTATTCTTTGTTGTTTGTTTTGGTTTTTGTGTATGTGGTTATTTTGAGAACATGTAGGCTGACTTTGCATAACTTTTTGCTTTTCCAGGTATTCTTGAAAAGTTAGTGATGCAAAAAACAGGAGCACATCAAATCTAGGTAGTCTATTCAGGAGTAAGGTTGGAGCTTTGCATTTCTCACATAAAAGTTCCTAAATATTCTGTGAATTTAAGTTATTATTTATGCAGAAGTTAGCCCATTCCAAGACACAGAATTTATAAAAATACTGCTTGAGTGTGTCTATCCAAGAGGATGACTTGTGGAGAGAGTAATACAAAGTAGTAAATTATAGTGGTTGGGGTAATATATTTTTGAACTTTTTAAATTTTCTACAGAAGTTCCTCAAATGGCAACCATAAAGGATTCATTAATTATGTTTCGTTTAATAGCTCTAGCTCTGATTTGGTGAAATCTAGTTTACCAAATTTGACCCCCTTTTCCAGTACTTTGGAACATATTTTAAAAGTAGATTTAAATCTAGTTACTATTTTTATGGCTTGCCTATGCTGATGTTTTTTCTTTCCCTCAGTGTCGTCAAGCCAGGCGAACCAGATCTGAGGTTATGCTACTGTGGAAGAACAATATTCCAATCATGGTAGAAGTGATGCTACTTCCAGACTGTTGCTATAGTGATGAAGGGCCTACCACCGAGGGGAATGATTTAAATGATCCTGCAATCAAACAAGATGCATTGCTGTTAGAAAGGTGGATATTGGAGCCAGTTCCTCGACAGTAAGTTGGATATTAGGATTAGCAGATAGTTGCAAGAATCTCATTAGTCTTTAAAGTGATCAGCAGTTTTGAACTGGCACTTTGCCATGAGAACTAAGTAAACAGCTATTTACTAGTGACATGTAAGCATTTTTTAATCTTTATCTTCCTGTACTCATACTTTCTGCAGTGAACATTGTGCAGTGCAGAGTGTGAAATGCTCATAGCTGAAAATGGTCATTTTTATACATTATGTTAATTTGTTTTAACTATGTGGATAAAAAAAAAATCAGACTGTAATCTTCAAAAATTTGAGGACTTTCATTGTTTCACTTTATTCATCTGTGTTTTATTTTCAGAATGAAGATCTGAAAATGTCCTAGTTCTAATAGTTGTCCATTTATATTCTTACCAACATCCATGTGTTTCTCTTAATACATTTTAGGAGTGGAGATCGATTTATTGAAGAGAAGACCCTTTTATTGGCCGTTCGCTCATTTGTTTTTTTCTCTCAGCTAAGTGCGTGGCTGAGTGTTTCACATGGTGCTGTTCCCCGAAACATTCTATACAGGTATGTCTGGGATGGGAAAACCCTTGTTTGTTGTTCGCACACTACTGCAATTTTTCTTATAACCGTTCTTCCTTCCTGTTTTTCTTTTGCGTTCAGAAGGTGCCACATTGTTGGCCCAATACTTTCCCAGTTGTATAGGATTTGTGTACTGCACAAAGTACAGTAGTTCCTTGTGTCTCTGGTGCTTTTTCTTAAACATTTCAGTTATAAAGTAGGTAATTAGAGAGTCTTCATTTAGATATTTCTGTAAATGTCCTTCTGTATTGTTTCAGGGTGAGTGCTGCAGATGTGGACTTGCAATGGGCGTTCTCCCAGACACCAACTGAGCATGTCTTTCCTGTTCCTAATGTTTCTCACAATGTGGCCTTGAGAGTCAGTGTCCAGTCCTTGCCCAGACAATCAAACTACCCAGTTTTGACCTGTAGTATTCACACCAATCTTAGCTATTATGAAAAGCGAATGCGAGAGCATAAGTTACACCAGCACAATAATTCCAGTGCAACACAACAATGCAGTACTACTGGTCCACAGCACTTCTGGGGGAAACAGACATGGACAATGACACCTGAAGGCTTACTTAATGGAAAAAAGACACCTGAATTTACTACATCTATCAGAAATTTAAAACTGTATCCGTCTGCTGGACTTGGATCTGACTTTGGAACATTGCAGTCTAAAGTTCAGTGCTATAATGCAGTAGACAAGAAGACAGAATCTCATGAAAAACCTGTCAGAACTTTTAAATCTTTTTCTCTACTTGATTCACGTGTTGCAAATAGTCATTGCTCTCATCAGCCCACAGGAGAAACCAATCCTTTGATAGGGTCTTTACTTCAGGAGAGACAAGAAGTCATTGCAAGGATTGCTCAGCACTTAATTTACTGTGATCCAGCTACTTCACAAGTTGTTGCTGGACATCCATTTAACATACCTGAAAACAGCTCTGCTACACCAAAAGCTTTTCAGAGTACTTATGAAGGCAAAAGCTTGCCAGAGAAAGGCAAGGAATCCTCCCCTGTTTCTACTGCCAACTTAGACAATGTAATAGAAGAAGATGGTGGTGAAGGCAAAACTAGAGCAGTACCAGAGATCACAGTGCTTGATGCTAGTGTTCCAGTGAACCACTGTAGGCGTCAGTCATCAGGAGAGAGTAATCCCCTGATCAGTTCTTTGCTCCAGGAGCGGCAGGAGGTGATAGCAAGGATTGCCCAACACTTAATTCACTGTGATCCAGCTACTTCTCATGTTACTGGATGTCCATTCAAAGTTCATGAGATTAGCCCAGTCACTTCAAAAATTTTCCGAAGTACATATGAAGATGAAAACTTGCTGAAGAAAGGCAAGGAACTGTCTTCTGTTTCTTTCACTAAATCTGATTTTTCTTTGTTAGAAGACAGCAGTAAATCAAGGATGAAGACACCTGATACTTCTATCAGTCCTTCTAGATTTGATGGAGAATTGAAGGCTTCTCTGAAAGTCCAAGCAAGAAGAAAATTGCTTTTAGCAAAACCCAGTGAAGCTGTCCGAAACACATTTCATCAGTCTTCAAATAAAACTTTTCATGCATTTACTAACATTCACACATCGTCATCATCATTGTGTATTAAAGAAAATAAATCTGAATTGTCAGATAAATTGGAAACAATACATTCTGGTTATGTACAGAAAGACCAGATAACCCATAGAATTAAACAGTATTCAAATTGCAGCAGCACTGATGAGCAGATTTGCACAAATAAACTTAATGAAAGAAGGCTTGTTGGTGAGAACAATGGCATGGACAGTTTTAACAATTTACAGATAGATAAATGCAGAATACTTGAAGGTACCAAAAAAGCACCTGTGATGCAGATATCTGACTCTTTGCACAAAAATGAGCTCAAGTGTTTAGATAAAGACTCAAAAAGCCCAAATATTTATGAGCAAAATACTCAACTTATTAGTATTGAAAATTATTTAAATAAAGACCATGACAGTTTCAAAAACAAAATCAAACAAGATAAAATGAAAGCTGCACATGATGAGAATGAAGACCCAATAGGCCTCAACTTCCAGAGCACTTCTCAGAAGAAACCTACAGAAGATGTAGTTAAATGTGAGCAGCTAAAGAACACAGATGCGCAGGTAAATACATACAAGAAAAGACCAATTCCTGTAGTTGCTCTTAGTCAGATAGCTTGTGCCCTATATCTGCTAAGGACCAATATGAAAAGAGATTTAAGTTTGACTTCATAGAAATCAGGATCTTTCCTACTGTCATTCTGGTCTGAAATAACATTTGGCCAGCAGTGCCTCCCTCATACCTCCTTATAAGTTTTGACACTGAGAAGAACACTGTCTTACTCTACTCAGGGTGAAAGCATTATGAATGAGAGTTTCCATAGGCAGTTAGGTATCCTGTCTTTTTATAAATATACCGGTGTCCAAATCTTTAGTGAGCAGTCTGTGTGATTGCAGATTGAGTCAAAGGGAATTTATACTGAATATTGCATAGTATGCTGGTGTGATGCAGATGTGACCTGGTTCAGAAGTCTTCTCCATTACAGCAAGTAAAGTATGACCATGATAGGCCACTGAAATGTCCCACTGATATATTGAATTTGTTTCGTTTGTTTGATTGACAGAAAGCACCATCTCTAAAACATGCAAACATATGTCGGAAACATAATTTTCCATCTTTGGATGGAACTTCAACCAAGGCTTTTCATCCCAGAACTGGATTGCCTCTGCTTTCAAGTCCTGTAAGTTATTGTTGAGATTGTCTTATATTTTAAGTGAGAAAGAAAGTATTTTGTTCTTTTAATATCTGTGTATGGTAGAAAATTTGACAAATTACCTAGCTGAAGTGTGTGTGTTTACTTTCAGTGTCAGTAAAAATACTCTTGAAGTGAAAATTTGAGAGTTAACACTTAAATGAAGTTGAACAATAATGCTGGAAAAGACAATATTAAAGAGGTAGTTGT
The DNA here is from genome assembly GCA_024605025.1 of Megaceryle maxima. NCBI lineage: Eukaryota > Metazoa > Chordata > Aves > Coraciiformes > Cerylidae > Megaceryle > Megaceryle maxima. Next base: position 40,403 of record JANHGN010025967.1, read on the forward strand.
TGAGAACCTATCAAGAATTAACAGAAGGTGACATCAGAAAATTCTATGGCAAAAAAAAAAAAAAAGCTTTGACGCTATTTTAGAGCACGAGAGAAAAAGCTTTTTGAAGATTAGTGTTTTAAGTGTAATCTAACATTTTGCAATTTAAGAGTTTTTGTGTAATTTACTAATACCTGATTGTTCATTATTACAAAGCTTTTGTTTCTGTGAGCAGTTTGTATGATATATCCTTCAGCAATCAGATGTTATTGAAAGACTAAGTGATACAAAGCTCCTGTGATAAGACAGAAAGGCACTGGAGAAGTGTTACAGTTCTTGGTATGTTGTTGGGACTTTTAAAGAAAAAGGCAATCTAAATTAAAACTACTGAAATAGTGATGTTCTGTAATCAACATGTGATCTTCGTCAGTGCTTGTAAAGGCTGTCATATGTTCAGGGAACTTGGATGGAAATTTAGAGCCCATTTATTAATAATGATCTGTACCATTCCAAAGAGGCAGCAGCCTCTTGAATGAGTATTTAAGTACTTCCTGTTAAGCAGCATTTACAGTCCTGTCGCTAGTAATTTTAGATTTTTCTTCACTATGTTTGGAATGTATAGAAATTATACTCTCCTAATCTCTTTTTATAATTTTGTAATATCATGAAAATTCTTGGCTAACTTGTGCTTACTTGGGAAAACTGTCCTTCCTAGAGGTACGGTTCTCAAATTACCATCTTCTTTACCTCTTGAGGTTCCTCAAAGAAAAGCACAGTCTGGGTGCTTTGATCTGGATTCATCACTGCTGCAGTTGAAATGTCTGTCTGTAAAAAGGTATGTTTTATTTACCAGAAACATTATGAATTTGGGGGGAGACATAATGTATGCAACAACAAAGCATGTTAGCAAAGACAAAAAATGGGTGCCTTTCAAAGGAATCCTTATTCTGAAATAAGAGTTGGCAGCTGAATTGCCTCAGGGGTCTCCAAGTTAGTACAGGTCTGGAATGTAACTGTGGTATGAGAGCTGCTGCTGGGGACAAACTATAGGTAGTAATTGTTGATTCTTCTTTAAATCAGTGTTATTTTTTGTGTTATGTTTTGTTCTTAGTGTTGAATGGGTTAAACATTTTACTTTAATTTGTTCAGAGAATCTAACTGTTAAAAGAGACTGACCATAACCCTTCATACATTAACACATGTAATATAAAAAGCTTTTAATATTGTAATTTGATGTTGGAAACATCAGGATATGAGACAAAAATATCTGCATAGAAGATAAAATTCTTTGATACATTGGTTCCTGCTAATGGAGTTAATAAATAACCTAAGTTTTTATTGGCTTTACCCCTTGTAATGTAAAACTTGTGAAAATATTTTTTTCAGTTAACCAGAAAGTGTTTTACTAAAGTATTAACAAGCAATGTTCAACTGTTACTTCTTTAGGACAACATTTTGTAATAGAGTGAGTAAATGAGCAAGCTGTTTAGACTTGGAAGACAAAAGCAAATGTGTTTATCCTTTATATTTCTTCTGGTTTTGTTTTTGTTTTGTTTTTTAATAGCCCACAACATTTTATAAACAGAGACAGTGATCCAGAAAGCCATGAGAAACCATTTCTAAGTTCTAGTGCTCCACCAGTAACAAGTCTTAGCCTTCTGGGAAACTTCGAGGTATTGCAAATTCTCTAAGATACTTGTGGTATTTTTAATATTCTTTTGTTCCGCTTTTAAAAGTGTGTTACTGTGAATAATTATGACCTAATTACAATGCAAAAATTAATAATTAAATTGAATAAAATTTGTTTTAATTTCCAGCTGTAAAGGCAGATATTTCATGTCCCTGACATTATCTGTCTCAGAGATTCAGCTATAGTGACTTGCTTACACCTTTATTTTCCCACTACTGTGAAATTAAAGGGTGGGGGTAACCCAGCAGATCAAGGAAGATAAAGCA
>JANHGN010025968.1:0-18615 GCA_024605025.1 Megaceryle maxima
CATAACTAGATAATGACGGCATTTTTCTATAAGAGAATAATTATAGACAATAATTTTATATATTCTGAAAATAGCTTTGATGTGTTTAATTTGTTGAAAATATTAACATAATTTCATTATTTTCCTTGTATGTGTATCTACCTCAGGCTATCAAATGTAACTCTTAGAAACAAGCTCATTTTTTACAACTTTTAAAGAATATTTAGTAACCCTTGGGATCTTAATTGATTTCTGTGGGGGGAAAAAAAAAAGATCAGGTGATACTCAGTAAACTTTCTTAATGTATAATTATGTAAGATTCTTAAAGAAAAATGAAAATGCTAATCCATTCATTCATTACAGAATCATAAACTACAGGCAGCTCTGGATCACATTTAGCTTTCCATTTGATCATAACATTTATTACTAAGTTTCAAATATGTAATATAACTCCTACTCCATCTGTAAATACTTTAGAATTATATCTACACATCCCCAGGACATGATTCTTACAGTTTGTGGTGATTTTGAGGCTGTATTGATAACCTGCACTCTCTCCCTGACTCAAGCCAGGGATTTGGAAATAATTTGGATTAAGTCTGTGAAGTATTAAAACTCTTCTTCGTTTGTTTGTTTGTTCTAAGACAATGTTCAGTTAATACTGCAAGCACAGAGTGCTTGTATAAGGTCTGTTAGCTTACTGTTCATGTAGCAGCAAGTATTGGGAATGCGCTATAATGTTGTGTTTTGTGACTTGCAGCCATATAGCAAGTGAATTGTCATCTCAGGCTCTTCCCTGTTTGCGAAATAAGCTCCTTCTTGCATTCACTGCAATTTCCTTCTCAGCTTGATCGTTTAGCCTGCATTTGCAGAGTGCCAGTCCTATAAGGGTTGAAATTCTTCCTGTACATTTGGTTGTGCTGCAAGTTACTAAACATGTTTTGCTAAATAAAGAGATATGTCCTAATCTACTGTGAACACATATTTTTCCTCCTGTGTATTTTAAGGTTTGGTACCAATCCAAAGTACAAAATCTCTTTTGTCCAAAATTAAGATTTTGTACAATCTTGATGCTTGATGATACTTCCTGGTTTATAACACCACTGATCTTTGACTAAATTCTCAAACATACTGTTTCACACCAATACATTTTCTTTGTCCTATTTTTTAAATCCTTTTTTTGAAGAAGATCCTGGTCTCAGAATTCTTTACTTCTTTGCATTTTATGTTTGAAGTGAGAAAGTGCAGGGTTCTTTCTGGATCTCAGTAAGAAATGCCAGACAACAAATGGTTCAATAAAGCAGCTGTTTAAATAAGATAGAGTAAAAAGAGGAATATAGATAGCAAGTAAATTTTACATTACTTCAGATGTTGAGCACTCTGCATACATGCAGCATCAGACAGACCACAGACAGATTTCCCTAGAGTGAGCTCTACAGATTCTTTCCAAGGAGAATTGTCCTCCAATTTGGTCATTCAAGCTGTTATATATAATTTTTTTAAAGAAAACAACTCTGTTCATCACTCTGTACTATCAAGCAGAATGGGTGTTCTCCTAGAACTTCTTGCTGCAAGGGTAGATAAAAAGGCAAGGCTGTGAAGGTGGTATAATTGTTGGTACTGAAAGAATGGGAGCTGTCTGCAGGCTCCTCAGTTATAACCAGACAGATGAGCTTGTCCTGAGACACAGAATTTCTGCAGCACAGCACAGCTGGAAGGCCATGCTGGACATGCAACCCAGCACACCATAGGCCTGCACCTCCTCAAATTAACTGTAATGTGGACCACCACCGCCTCTGTCTATAGCAGTCTCCAGATCAGGATGACTATGCTGCACCCCTTGATCCGCATAGATTTTACTCTTACAGAAGATATAACAAATTACAGATTATATTGGTAAACTGTTCAGCTAGCAGAAAGTTTCTTGGCAAGCTGAGATGCCAATTCTGTTGTAACACCCACCAGCACAGCACAGGCTGACACAGGGCACACTGGCAGGTTCCCCTATGGCAGCTGCTCATGCTTCCATAACAGGCTGCTCAAGCCCTAAGCATGAGGAACGCGTGATGCATTCAGGGTTACCACCTCCTTAATAAAATGGCATCTGCAAGACTCCAGGTACAGCTACTGAAGAGGAATCTCTTATGTAGCATTTCCTCCCACACTGTACTCTCTGCTAACTTTAGGCTTATACTAACAGTATGAGTGAAGGCATCCAGTAAGGAAAACATGTATTTAATAATGGAACAATTACTCTAATGTGTTGAACCATATAGAAGAAGGAACAGCAGGGTTTTCTGAGAAAAAAAGAGTTCAGTAGAGCCACTAAACTGTTTCTGTGAAATGTTTTTCTCTTTGAAAATCCTACTTCAATGAAACAAAGTGTGGAATATTTGTGGGGATCTTCTTGTGGAATTGTGTTGACTGCAGTAACTTTATTTCTGTGGCAGGGAAAAAAAGCAAAATGGTACATTTGAAGCATCATGTTTCTACAAGTTTTGCTTGAAGTGTATAGATTTTTCAAGTTTGGGAACACAAAATATTTCTTTGAATATCTAAAGATGAATCAATATTACTATAAAAATTGAAGAGTAGCTGTATATAACTTACCCTTAAATTCCCATTTTTAAGTGCTTTCAAAGTTCATTTGTTATATTCTACTTCACTGAGGATGGCTGAGCAGGCACAGATACTGCCTAAACATAGAATTGCGTTAATTGATAAGTGACTCTTGGAAGGTCAGACAATTTGATTAAGTTCAGATGTCTAAGTAAAGACTTGCCATCCTTCCTACTAGACCTGTAAAACAGGCCAAAAGTCTTACATGACCAAGCTTGCAAGAGCTATTCGAAATATGATATTAAAAATAAATTTTTACTTATGGGGATATAAAATTATAAAACGTGAAGACACCACACAGCAGAAAGTAAAGGGGCAGGAAATAGGTAAGCCCAAAACCTTATGTACTGACTGATAGGGCTTTAAACTAGATTTGAAGGGGGAAGGGGTCAATAATTTCACGCTTGCCTGTGACAAACAGTGGGGCAGCACATCAGGGGGTGTGCGATGGAGTCCTAGTAAGGGATCTCAACTTGTTGCCCTGAGTGATGATGCACTGGGACACCCCATAGGAGTCAAAGGGGATGTGCACAGACAGCCCAGCTGAAGAGCCTGTATGCAAATGCACACAGCTTGGGTAATAAACAGGATGAATTAAGGGCCACTGTGCTGCTGGAAAGCCATGACATAGTGGCTATTACTGAAGCTTGGTGGGATGATTCCCATGACTGGAACGTAGGGGTAGATGGATATAAGCTCTTCAGGAAGGACAGGCAGGGGAGGAGGGGAGGAGGTGTTGCCCTCTACATCACTGACCAGCTAGAATCCATGGAGTTACATATGGGAAAGGACAATGAGCTGGTTGAGAGTGTATGGGTTAAGATTAAAGGGAAGACAGGGGAAGGGGATGTTACAGTAGGGGTCTGCTACAGGCCACCTGACATCCGCAGGAGCCAAGCAGATGAGACCCTCCATAGGCAGATAGAAATGGCTTCACGTTCACAGGCCTTGGTCCTTGTAGGTGATTTTAACCACCCTGACATATGCTGGAGAGGTAACACAGCAAGACACCAGCAATCCAGGATGTTCCTGGAATGTGTAAATGACAATTTTTGTGTAAATAAATGTGTAAATAAACTTCCTCCTCCAAATGGTAGAGGAACTAACAAGGAAAGGGGCTATTCTGGACCTTGTTCTGACCAACAGGGAAGGGCTGGTGACTGATGTGAAACTTGGGGACAACCTAGGCTGCAGTGATCACAAAGTGATAGAATTTAAGACCCTCAGGGCAGTTAGGAGGATGTGCTCCAAGCTATGACCCTGGACTTTAGGTGTGATGACTTTGATCACTTCAGGCATCTGCTGGCCAAAGTGCCGTGGGACAAAGCCCTAGAAGGTAGGGGGGCCCACGACAGCTGGTCAGCAGTCAAGGATCACCCTCTCCGTGTCCAGAAGCAAACTATACCGACAAAGAGAAAGGCAGGAAAGAATGCAAGACCTGCCTGGATGATCAAGGAGCTCCTGGGCACGCTGTCACACAAAAAGAAACTTTACAAGGAGTGGAAGAAAGGACAGCTAGAATGGGGGGCATATAAGGAAGCTGCCTGAGCAGCAAGAGACTTGGTTAGAAAAGCTAAAGCTCAGTTACAGTTAAATCTAGCCAGGGAGATCAAGGGAAACAGAAAAAATTTCCATAGGTATAGTAATAATAAGAAGACTAGGGAAGGTATGGGCCTCCTCAGAAAGGAAATGGGAGAACTGGTGACAAGTGATATGGAGAAGGCCGAGGTTCTCAATAACTTATTTTCCTTAGTCTTCACTGGCAAGGGCTTCAGCCACACTCCTGGAGTCACAGAAGATAATGGTAGGGGTTGGAAGAAAGAACTGCCTATTGCAAGTCAAGATCAGGTTTGTGACCGTTTGATGAACCTAAAAGTGCACAAATCCATAGGACCCAATGGGATACACCCACAGGTATTGAGGGTATGGGCGGATGAGGTTGCTAAACCACTATCTATTATATTCCAAAAGTCATGGCAGTCCGGTGAAGAACCCACTGAATGGAAAAGGGGAAGCATAATCTCTATATTCGAAAAGGGAAAGAAGGATGAACCAAGGAACTATAGGCCAGTCAGTCTCACCTCCATGCCTGGTAAGAGCACTCCTGGAAGCAGTGCTGAGACAGAAGAATAATGAAGAGGTGACTCTGTACAATCAACACAGCTCCACCAAGGACAAATCATGCCTGACAAACCTGGTGGCCTTCTTTGAGAAGGTCACAATATCAATAGACAGGGGAAGAGCAACTTATGTCATTTACCTGGACTTGAGCAAAGCCTTTGACACTGTCCTGAATGACATCCTGGTCTCCAAGCTGGTGAAATATGGGTTTGGTGGATGGACAGTTCAGTGGATAAAGAACTTTCTTGATGGCTGCACCCAAAGAGTGGCTGTCAATGGGTCCATGTCCAAGTGGAGACCAGTGACAAGTGGAGTCCCTCAAGGATCAGTACTGGGACCAGTCTTGTTTAACATCTTCGTCAGAGACACAGACAGTGGCATTGAGTGTACCCTCAGCAAGTCTGACAATGACACCAAGCTGTGTGGGGCAGCTGACATGCTGGAAGGTAGGGATGCCATCCAGAGGGACCTTGACAGGCTGGAGAGGTAGTCCCATGCCAACTTCATGAAGTCCAAAAAGACCCAAGCAGGATCTTCCATCTGGGTTGGGGCAATCCCAAACACTGATAGAGGCTGGGCAGTGACTGGCTTGAAAACAGCCCTTAAGAAAAGGACTTGGGGGTAATGGTGGACAAGAAAATCAACATGAGCTGTCAGTGTACACTTGCAGCGCAGAAAGCTAATCGTATCCTGGGCTGCATCAACAGAAGCGTAACCACAGGTTGAGGGAAGTGATTCTTCCCCTCTACTCCACTCTTGTGAGACCTCACCTGGACTACTGTGTCCAGTTCTGGAGCCCTATTACAGGAGATACATGGACACACTGGAATGTGTCCAAAGAAGGGCCATGAGGATGATCAGAGAGCTGGAGCACCCTTCCTATGAAGAGAGACTGAGAGAGTTGGGGTTGTTCAGTCTGGGGAAGAGAAGGCTCCGAGGAGACCTTCTTATGGCCTTCCAGTATCTTAAGGGGGCCTACAAGAAAGCTGATAAGGGATTTTGGGTAATGGTAAGACTAGATGGAATGGATCAAAATTATAGATAGGTAGATTTATATTAGACTTTAGGAAGAAGTTTTACACCATGAAGGTGGTGAGACAGTGGAACAGGTTGCCCAGAGAGGAAGCCCCATCCCTGGAAGTTTTTAAGGCCAAGCTGGATGGGATTCTAAGCAACCTGATCTAGTGGGTGGTGCCCCTGCCCATGGCAAGGGGGTTGGAACTAGATGATCTTTAAGGTCCCTTCTAACCTTGACAATTCCATGATTGTATAACCTGATTTTTTTTTTTTTTTAATTTTTTTTTTTTGTTTTTTAATAGAACCATAGAATCACAGAACAGCCCAAGTTGTAAGGAACCTCAAAAGATCATCTGATCCAACCTTTTGAGGGAAAGGGAGCCTAGATGAGATTATCTGTCTTGCACCCTGCCAACTGCATCTTGAAAACCTCCAGTGATGGGAGTCTACCAGAGCCCTGTGGAAGTTATTCCAGTGATTGATAGTTCCGATAGCAAAATTTTCTTCCTTATTCTATACTCTCCAGGTACAATTTGTACCTATTGCCCTTTGTCTTTTCTATGTGGCTTTTTTGTAAAGAGGCTCTGTTCTCTTTGTAGCCACCCTTTAAATGCTGTAAAACTGTGATGAGGTCCCCTTGAGCAATCTTTTCTACATCAAGTCCTTGTTGTGCTTTAGAGCCAAGCCCACACTTCTGCTTGCTCACCCCACTCCCCCCACCCTCCACAAGACCTGGGAAGGAGAAGAGGCAGAAAAGTTCAAAAATCACAACACAAGTTGAGATAAGGAAGTTACCCAGCCCACTCTCAGCCTTTATATACCAGACATGATGTTAGTATGGTATTAAATAGCACCTTGCCTGGTTTGGTTGACTATCCTGATTGTGACACCCCTTATGACCTCTGGTGAAAATTAATCCTATCCTATCTGAACCCAGGACAGTCCTTCAGTCTTTCTTCATAGCACAACTTCTCCAGACCTTTCATCATCACTGTGGTCCTATTTTCCACCCTCTCCAGTCTTTCCACATAATTTTTGAATTGTGGAGGCCAGAACTGGACACAGTACTATGGGTGCAGCCTGACAAGTGGTAGTAGAGTAGGAGATGTTATGTGACAGTCATTTTAATTTGTATGAAACATAGACATCTCATTACTCATGATCTCCCAGAAAGTTCATCATACTTCAGATTTTAATAGTCAAGTAGATAAAACGATTTGGAAAGTTATGTGTAGATATATAGATCTATATATTTTATTTTAAAAGCAAGAAAAATAAAATAATTTTTACAGGGAAAAAATGTCTTTTTCTCATAAAGTTGCTAGCAAAAGCTGGTGAAAATAAAAATAATCATTACTTCTCAATATTATTTCCATTTCAAAAAATTTATATCAATTTCTGTTTTCACAGAAAAAGGGCAAACAAGAGGTTTGCAAATTTTAGTAGGAACTTTTGTCAGAAGAGTTTTATTGAAAAAGTAATGGAGGTTTAGCAAAGTGCATGTGACAATTCAATTGAACAAAGGTATGATACAGGATTAGAAATAGTTATTAATAGACATATCAGTGTCATGCTTTTAAGATGTAATAATTATAGAGCTTACATATATATCATACTGTGCAGTTACAGATCAAAAAGACAATTGCTGTTCTGAATAATTTAAAATATAAGGAATCAGTTTCTTAAATAAATAGAACTAACACATTATAGAAGATAAGTATTTGTATCAGTGGTAGTAGAACTATATACAGGATCAAAATACAGTGTGCATCTTGTTACCTCGTGCCAGGCAAAAAAGAGAAATGTGAAGAAAGATTGATTCAAATTTGTTGCTTAAAAGACATGGGGATTGCCTAGACTATGTCCTAGATGAGGTTATGTCTACATAAGAGTTTAAAAAAATCACCATTTTTTACTACCTGAGATAAATGTTGATGCTGTCATCTTTCTTACAATAGAAGAAGAACAAAACTGCCTTTGCTTCTGCTTCAGCATGAGGAGACTTGATATGGGAATGTTTACTGAAGCAACATAGTAAGGCAGAAAGTAGATGACACAAAAAGTTTTTTTAAGAACCAATAAGAACAGTGCAATGTTGTCAGAAGAATGATACAAATGTTGAAGATGCCTAGGTGGCTTAAAAGGGCGGGGGGGTTGGGGTCTTGGGAGCAAGGACAGAAATGGGACTTCTTCAATGACATTGCTTTTGCTGAGAGTTCCTGTGAACACTGAAGTACACTGAGATGAAAACCCAAGGTTTTGTTGTTTTTTTTTTTTTCCCCTGGGGAAGCAATGTAAATGATTTCTCATGGGATAGGATAGCCAGATGGGCTAAACAGTGGTGCTATCAGATCACATATGTGGGCATCAGGTAGCAACCTGTGCAAATGTTTAGTCCTCCAAAAAGAGCAGGTAGTTTATTTTCTTATGCAGTATTCATACATGTCACAGTCTAGGGTCAGGGCAGCCCCTTAGATCTATAACAGATGCTCTCTGTTAACTCCTCTCCCTCCCTAAAGGGGAAGAGAGAGGGAATAAGGGAGAGACACTTAGCGATTAGAAAAGGAAACTAGAACAGCTTGAATGAAAATAATAATAATAAAAATGGAATATATGCAAATATATACAAAACCATTATTGAATCCATCACACACACCCCCAATGGCAATTATGTCACAGTCACCACTGATGCTGTGGAGCATGCACTGAGACAGTCCCAGACTGGCGCCAGCAGCAGATGGGAGCTGTGTTCAGGAGCTGGATTCTGGTACTGGATTGAGGAACACACAGATCAGGATTGAAGCCAGAACAGATAAGAGTCCTTCTCAGATGCCACACATTGAAGAAAATGAGTAAGAATCTGGAAGAGGACCAAAGCTGAGCAAAGCCCAGAGGAAGCCTCGTGACAGCTGAGGGCAGCTTTAAACCAAATATGATGTATATGGGCTGGAATACCTCACTGGCCAGTTTAGGGTCACCTGTCCTGTCCACTCCTCCCTGCAGGTGCAGCCTTTTACTCTCTGCACCCCCCAGTATGGTACACAAGATCCATCAGTGCCTTTGGTCTGCACACCAATCCTTGGTACTCACTCTAAACATGGAGCATTATCACTGCTAGAAGCAAACACTGTCTGAAAACAGGCTGCTAACTTCAGCAAGTGCAGTTAGAAGAGACTCAAATTAAAAGTAAAATCACTGAATGGAATTAGTTCTGTTTTCACTCAAACCAAGGCACACATCTGTGTTCACACTACTATAGATAACTAGATTCCCTTAGAGCAAGAGCAACACTGTTTCATCTACTTAATAGTGATACTCAATGGGTTCTGACAAGAATGTTTTCTTATAACCAGCTGTCATCATTCTGTAATAATTTTCTTTCTGGAAGTATTTTTAGAAAACATGCTTATCCTTTACTTAGTCTGATGTTAAGATGTTACACCCTTTTTTAGTGGGAGAAACACTAGTGAGGAAAAAATTGGGTACAGCTAGAGATGGATACCTTCAGTTTTGAAAAGCTCCTTGGATTCAGTTTGCAGGGTCTCCAGATGTTGTGAATCAGATCCTGGTTAAGGATTTAATTCTATTTTACAGTGAAAGTCAACAGGAATAGGCACAACTTTTGAAAATACTGTATAAAAAAAGCTGATCATCCATGTTATTTCCAAGGTCCTGGATAACTGATGCTTGGAAACACATGAGGTTTTGGGTTGATAAGTCCTGCTTTTTCTCAGAAAATAGTTAAACTGATCTACTAGCAACTTGAAAATGAGGTAAGGAAAGTTCTTAATTTTTCCAGGTTTTTTTTGACATTTTTCCTCTCTTTACAGTGTTCTTACTGAATTCAGATTTCCCACTTAGTGGTTTCACATTCGGTGAAGTTTCCAGCCGTGTATGTCAGTAAAGGTGAAAGTTTAATCTTATTCCTTCTTCCATTTCTTTCAGCCTCTGAGTTCTACTGATCTCCCCTGGACTATGAAAGAAAATTTTATTAAAATATTCTATACTGACATACCAGATATATTTGACAAAAGAGCTTTCTAGTATATTGCAGATTTTATGAATAATTCTGACACAAAAATAACCTTACTTTATTTAAATTGAATTAAAATTCTGCTCTAAAGAAATGTCTTGCCAAACCAACAAAGCACATATATAATCCTATTAGAAAAGCACTTTGCATATACTTAAATTTAGGCAGCAAGGCCTTTATAAAAAAAATTTAGCTACAGTTTTCTGAGTGATGTTGTTCAGCAGGTGAAAAGAGGACAATTAAAATGAAAAAAAAGATTTTAAACATGAGAAAGAAGAATACTTTCAATTGCTATTAATGTACACAGGTTTTATTTCCATTCGTTCAAATTATGTATTAACTTTATTAATAATGGAGAGTTTACAGTAACCTTTGTTTCCAGGTTTTTCAAAGTTCTGCATTCTTATGGTAGCTCCATGCTTTAGGGACAAGCAGAAGTAAAAATAACCGGTCACCATCAACTATTTACAAGTGATTTACTGATAGGAAATACTTCACAGGTGAAAAGACTCAACTAGTGACTAGTTTTTGTCTGTGTGGAAAGTGTTTATGTCCATCAGCATTCATCACAAATGATAAGAATGAAAACTATCTACTAGGATTCTAAAGAGAGGACAACAGACAGGCAGAAAAATGTGTTCTTGAAGTAAAAAATGTTATGTGTGAATGCAGTGAGAGGGTATGGCAGGGAAGGAAGAACTACAAATGTGGTTTATTCTCTTAATTTTTTTTTTTTTTTTAAAACAAGCTATCAGTGTCCAATAAGTAAAATATGTAAGATGGAAATTGTTTTTCTTTTTAGTACACCTTTATAAAATTTAGTTTGATACACACATTGAACTCTTACGGGGTGTTCATAAACTGTCTAATTTTGAGCAATACTCACTCTCCCTTAGGGTTATTTAACTTCTGTTGAGGGCTTAAATATTTTTTGTACAGACTCTTTAATGAATACAATTTAAGTGATGTGTTGTATTTCATGCTGAACCAAAGAATACAATAAGGAAACCCACTCAGTCATGCTGATCTGTAACACTGTTGGCTTTCAAAAATATCCCTCTCTTTCTCTCAGTGAATCCTAACAATTTTTCTGTGAAAGCAAGTAGGCCATTAGATAAGAAGTATGAAAGGAGAGAAAAAAAATCTGCAAAACTGTATTGATTGGTAGCGACAACGAAAATTTGTACAGAATCATCTTCTTACTTAATTAACAGAAGAAAATAAAAAAAACCTATCCTTGCTTTCAAAACAACTAATCCTCTCCACCAAATGACTAGATGTGATATATTGAAATATAAGCGATGATAATAAAATTGAAAGATTTCAGCAGTTTCTTGTATGGGATTATTGTGTCATAGACCTTGGAAATTCTTGGATAAAATTATTATAACAGTTTTACTTTGGAGCCATGTGAATTATCTTACTCATATGCAAAAAAACTAGAGGTGAAAAACACAAACACAAAGAATCTGAAAAGGCTTTCCATGCAACTTAAGCCTGCTAATATTAATTCATAGATGAAGTCAGTAGTGGAAGAAGAGTAGGAGAGGATGGAAAACTCTTCATAAACACCAGATGCAGATTTACTAATAACCTCTTAATAAACTTAATATCATGTAGACTTGACTGAGTTGAGCAAAGAAAAACTGCAATAATTCTTCCACTGATTAGCCTATGCAAATGAAAATGTGAAGTTACATTAATATTCTATCAGAGTCACGGTAAGAACAGACTGAAGTTTTTCATATGAGCATTTGCTTGAGCAGCACCTGTGTTTTGTGATTTTTATAATCCTCTAAAGAATATTACAGAAAGTCTTGGACAAACTGCCTGCAAAGAGGTGAATTTAAATCCCTAGGTAATACTTCCTTCAAGAATTCTGGGGAAATCCTTTTGATCTTTAAGTCCATAACAAGATTTTGTGTTACATGAGCCTATAAAGGGCTGAAAATTTCTTTACTTGTAGAATAATTTGAATAAATATTAATTAAGTTCTACCTTTTTTGAGTAAATCAAGTTTAGCACTTTTATGCAATGTCCTCATAACATTTATTTTTTGACCCAAGAATTACTAAGGCAGACTTACCCACAGACATGCTTCTTGGAATCCCTTGATTTATGAAAGGAATGGGCAAAAATCTGTGGACTTGGAGAAATGGAACTAATTGTGTAGGTATATCTAACCATGTGAGTATATCATGTATTTGTATACTTTAATACGATGACTGTAATTTCAGACATTATAGTTAATCAGAAGCCCATATTTCATAAACAGATGCCTAATATTCTCACTTCAGAATGCTATCCACTTATAAAGAAAACACACTTAATAATAATAATAATAATAATAATGTATTTAAAATTAAGTAGTGTATATATCTATTTGTCAAATGTGTAATGTCTCAGGCATGTTATACAGCAGTATAAAACAGAGGAAAATTCATCTCTTATATTGCTTTCAGCTATCAGCAGTACAGAACCTGAAATCTGGAAATTTATCTTTCTTTACAAGCAGATACAAAATATTTACTGAGCATTTCAAATGCAGATTGGACAAGACAATTCTAAAATATTCTATTAATGATACAATTGTGTCTGTGATCAGAAATATGAAACCATTTATTGCATGATACCTATGCGTTCCATACGTAAAGGCTTAAATTCAATATCAGAATTTTAGCAGAATCATTCTGTTGCCATTACAATGCATTAACTCTCTTTCTTGATATATTCCAAAACAGTGATGTAGTTAACAACCCAATAGAAGGAGAATCTACAATTGTACTATTGTATAAAATGTTCTAAAAGCCAAGGCAATTCTAGAATATGATTAAAATGTGGGCTAATTCTTTACTTCATAATCTTATATCTTGATTTTAATAACTAATATTTTACCTTATTAGCATATTAGAAACAATTTCATTGAATAGGTAAAATAACCATTACTATCTGGACATAATTAGTGACATAGTACTGACAGTATTATCATTTACAACTACTCTAATTATATTTTACATGTTCACTTTGATCCATTATGCAGTAGAATAATTGCCTTTACAAATGTAGTAAGTTCATTTAAAAGATCACGTGTTATAGCAAGATATTTTACAGTGACACAGCTTCACTTAACATATGCTAACCTGGCTTTATTCATTTCTTATGGATGTTAGTTAAGGGATATGAATTGATATAAACTATTACTGTTTCTTTCAGCATGTGTAGTTGCTTTCTAAATGTATTTTAGTGTGTATTTAAGTCTATTACATGTGTATGCAATACCATACTGACTTGCTGATATTTTTTTTTTTCTGGAGCCTTGTCAGGGACACTTGAATCAGCCTAATTGCTCAGTGAACATCGTCTTTTACCATCATTCATTTTAACGCACTTTTAATAAAGACAGACATTTTATTAAGAAAATAACCTCTTGGAATAAGTAATTTGACAGCCTGCATCAAGTTTCCACTTTAAAAGCATGAACATTTGTTAAAATTGCTTTAGCATCTGTGGGTTCTCATATATTAGTTTTATTATAGAAATGAATGCAAAAGTAAGAGACAGATGATTGGCAGCATTCCAGTGTGACCTATAGGGCTATAGTATTATAAACTATAACAATGGTTCAGGGCCATTAGTTAAGTCACTTGCCATTTAAGAACAAGCAACAAATATGGGTTTGAAAAGTTTAATAATTTTTACCTTTTTTATTTTTATTTAATTGGGACAAGTAATTTGTGTTACTCACAGATTTCAGGAAAGCAAAGTAGGTCTCTTTCCATTAAAAAATTTTCAACACCATGAATTCTTTTTTTTTTTTTTTTAAATGGCTGGAGAAGTTAATTCCTTTTAAAATTTCTGTAGAATTGGCTTGAGTACTCATAAGTAGAACAGAGGAAAGCAGTATTAGTATATTAGTGTTTGCAGGACTTACCTTTAATGTCTTTATTTTTCTTGGTAGAGATAGGCAGAGATACTGGAAAATTAATTTTCTTATTTTGATCTACTGCTACCAAATAATCTATTTCTGATGCTTTATGAAAAAAGTAATGAATATAAATCTAATAAAATACTGGTCTACACACATGCACACATACTTCTAATAGTTTAGGAAATACTTTAAAATAGTCTTCAGAGATGTCTCTGATTTTCCTTATTTTCTTAAAAACTGAAAATATACTGTACTCCTCTACTTTGGCTCATTTACATATATATATGAAAAGAAGATTTTATAAATAATTTGTTCCCATCTTCCATACATATATAAAATGAAGACTGGGGATGCAAGCAGATACAGATACATGACTCAGGATGGTGTTTTTCTTATTGAAGATGACATGGAAATATGTTGTGCTTGTGTCAGAGAACGGAAATAGGCAAAGAGACAATCCTGTTTATGTAGCTTATAAGTTTAGATCACAGAATCACTGCAGTTGGAAGGGATCTCTAGAGATCATCTAGTTGAACCCACCACCACTACAGGAGGTTTGCCTAGAGCACATTACACAGGATTGCATCCTGGAGGGTTTTGAATATCTCCAGAGGAGACTCCACAACCTCCCTGGGCAACCTGTCCCAGTGCTTTGTCACCCTCACAGTAAAGAAGTTTTTCCTCATACTTAGATGGAACCTCCTGTGTTCCACCTTGTGCCCATTGTCCCTTCTTCTGTCACTGGGTACCACTGAAAAGAGTCTGGCTCCATCATCCTTGTACCCACCCTTTAGATATTTATAGACATTAAAAAAGGTCTCCTCTCTGTTTCCTTTCAGCCTTCTCCAGACTAAATAGTCCCAGATCTCTCAGCCTTTCCTTGTAAGAGTGATGCTCCAGTCCCTTAATCATCTTCATTGCCCTCCACTGGACTCTCTTTAGTAGTTCCCTGTCTCTCTTGAACTGGGGAGCCCAGAACTGGACACAGCATTCCAGATGTGGCCTCACCAGAGCAGAATAGAGGTGGAGGATGACCTCTCTTGACCTACTGGCCACACTCTTCTTAATGCTCCCCAGGACACAATTGGCCTCCTTGGCCACAAGGGCACATAGCTGGTTCATGGTTAACTTACTGTCTACCAGGCCTCCAAGATCCATCTCCTCAGGGACGCTTTCCAGCAGGTCTACCCCTAACCTATATTAATACATGGGCTTGTTTCTCCCCAGGTTCAGGTTCCTACATTTGCCCTTGTTGAACCTCAGTAAATTCCACTCTGCCCAACACTCCAGCCTGTCCAGGTCATGCTGGATGGCAGCACAGCCCTCTAGTGTGTCAGCCACTCCTCCCAGTTTTGTATCATCAGCAAACTTGCTGAGGGTACACTGTCCCCTCGGCTAGGTCATTGATGAATATGTTGAATGTGACTAGACCCAGTACTGGCCCCTGAGAACATCTCAGCTGCTGGCCCCGGCACAAGAAGCTTTTCTCTCGGCTTCCAAAAACCCCATAAAGAGCAAAAAAGAGCTCTTTGATGACCCTTACTGTCATGATTTCCCTTCCCCAGTGTGGACTTACCACACTGGAACTGGTGCCCCGGCGAGTGGACACCCTCATGTGTGAGCTGCCATGCCCCGTGTACCCATTCCATGCCCCAGGTAACCCCCAGGTGACGCCACTCACTTGTTGGCTCAGTGCTGCCAAGGAGCTGCTTTCATGAAGCGGGTGTCTTGGTGAGTGCCCATTGTGGTGGTTCCACCTCGTTCAGATCTGCTGCCCGTGGGACTGCTCTGCCCAGGCCACCTCAGTGGCCTCAGCAGGCTGCCAGCCCCAGCATGACCCAGCTGCTCTCCCGGCTCCAAGAAGCCCCCAGAGAGCTCCTTGCTAGCCCTCCCCTGTGAGGAATGACTCTTCACTTGAGGGAAGACCCTAGCACACTTGCTGTTATTTCTGTACTAGGCTGCAGACAGACTAAATACACAATCATTTTTCCCATTCTATTTTTTAGAATTGCTCCTGTTTCTTACTAGTGAAACAGTATGGTAGTTCCCTTGCCTCCTTCCCTGCAAGCTAATATTGCATATTTTGTTATGTTTACTACTGTTTCAGAACATAAATGTGCTTTAAAAACATTAGTGTTGTGGGAGAGCTTTCATGTGTTACAGTGAATTTCAAGCTTTCATGTAGACAACCCACATCATCTTGGAAATCTCACCATTACCACAGTGAGGACTGCCATTTGCTGTGAAGGGCACTTAGAGTTTGCTGCTTGTAGATCTAGAGATCTATTTTCTGACTACAGTGGCCAACATAAAATTTTAAAACTTCCCCTTTCTTATTGTCCTCTTCACCAGCATTTTTTTTAAACCACCCACTTGAGGCTTAGCTAGATTTCAGAATCTATTTCTCAGCTTTACAACTTTATGACTCTACATGTCTATAACTTTGTCAGAAACAGCTGAGCCAAAAAAAATCTTTTAAGAAGGAGAAAGGTAGTACTTTAGTTTTTTAATCTGTAAAATCTTTACCTCAGGGGATAATTAAGAAAGGGAAAATCTTTAGAGTGCAGTGATATTTCAGTAACCTTCACCACCAGGAACAAGACAGGCAGAGATCTTCATTCTCTTTCGTAACGGTGAAAGTCTTACCCTGCCAAATTTTCTAATAAGAAAAAAGAAGGCAGTAGAATGGCTAAAGATAGGTATTCAATTTCTTTTTGAGAAACCACATACATTCAGAGCAACATTCTGAGCTACTAACAGTGTCACCCCAAGGGTAAGATGAAAATCTGAAGCTCATAATTCTTCAAACAAAGATTCAGATGCAAAGGAAGACTGGCCCTTGCTTCTAATAAATTTGAAGAGCGAGCCTGAGGAGAGAATACCGGAGACACTAACATGGATGTTTGGCCTCTGGACTGAAGGTACTATGACATCTCCTCTGAACTCATAATCACTTGGCTGGATCTTACAGAACCTAACACTTCTGAAACAAGAAGACAATGTTTACCACACTTCAGTATCAAACCACCTGAGAATCCTAGAAGCTGAGACTACTCACTATGAGCATTTTGTAGTCTGCTCCAGGCTTATTTCAGACCATGGCACATTAGATTTCTTATTTTATGTAACACTGCTTATCTGTAGGCCATGAAAGAATAACCATTGTCTCTGAAAACATTAATCTCACAGTGTGCCTATCTCCATGAGACTTTAGGAGTAAACAAAAATGCCCAGCAAAAGTTCAGCCTTTTTATTTCAAACAGAACTCATGGTATTACTGTTGTCAAATTAACTCCATCTGTGGATCCCAAAGCTGCATAATCTCATATGACAGGCTTTGCCTTTATATCATACAGATCCCAGAAATACTACTTGAGTTTTCCAGCACTTACCTGAAATAGTACAAGGGTAGGAAAGAGCAAAGGAAAGCAAAATCTAAATTTAAGGAAGGGTGAATGAAAAGGGAGAAAATTTTCTGAAAAAAATTACATTTCCTTCAGCAGATGTCCCCAAGTTATTAATGCGCTCAAGCGCATATAGCAAACTTGTTTCTTTCTCATAAACACAGCAGCAGCTTTGCAGGAGGATGTGTGGATGCACTACTTAAGATAGCAAATCCACAAATATGGTTTAGATTTAATTTTTTTTTTCATAACTTCTGGCAACTTTATACTTTTTTTTTTCTGGGCTATCAGATTATTTTCTGTCATTTTGCAGGAATTCTCATTTGATTTTATTTAAACTATTGAATTTTCTGGACATTGTTTTGAAGGAGTTTACCTTTAAGATTGAGATTATATGATTATTGATATATTGATATTATTAATTATATGATTATTATATATTGATATTATATCTTGAAAGCAGCCATGAAGAAAAAGACGTGGGGGTAATGGTGGACGGGAAGCTCAACATAAGCTGTCAGTGTAAAACTTGCAGCGCAGAAAGTTAATCGTATCCTGGGCTGCATCAAGACAGTGTGACCAGTAGGTCAAGGCAGGTGATTCTTCCCCTCTACTCCACTCTTGTGAGACCTCACCTGGACTACTGCGTCCAGTTCTGGAGCCCCTATTACAGGAGATACATGGACATGCTGAAATGTGTCCAAAGAAGGGCCACGAGGATGATCAGAGAGCTGGAGCACCCTTCCTATGAAGAGAGACTGAGAGAGTTGGGGTTGTTCAGTCTGGGGAAGAGAAGGCTCCAAGGAGACCTTCTTATGGCCTTCCAGTATCTTAAGGGGGCCTACAAGAAAGCTGGTAAGGGACTTCTTAGGATGTCAGGTAGTGGTAGGACTAGAGGGAATGGATTAAAACTAGGTATGGGTTGATTCAGATTAGATGTTAGGAAGAAGTTTTACACCATGAAGGTGGTGAGACAGTGGAACAGGTTGCCCAGAGAGGTGGTGGAAGCCTCATCCCTGGAAGTTTTTAAGGCCAGGCTGGATGGGGCTCTGAGCAACGTGATCTAGGGGGTGGTGTTCCTGCCCATGACAGGGGATTGGAACTAGATGATCTTTAAGGCCACTTTGAACCCTGATGATTCTATGATGAAAACTTTTTAACAGACCTATTTTACATTACTACTGATCCTGTAAAATTAATTGAAACTATAACATCTAATTGTGTTCTTATGTGAGACAATCCTTTTTGGTCTTTAATTTCATGATGTAATTAAGACCTGTAGAAATTACATGAGTTCTGACTGTCTCACAATCTAATTCCTTTTTAAAAATACTTTTTTATGTATCATATTTTCTATATAAATGGCTTTAGTGACCCATAGAATCTGTTTCCAAATTAAAATCTTAAGAAAATATTCAAATATTGGTATATAACTGTAAAATACCTATATATTTATAATAACTCTTTTAATGAAAATAAAATATAGCAAGATAGCAGGTAAAACCTAAATGAAT
>JANHGN010025970.1:8466-37409 GCA_024605025.1 Megaceryle maxima
TCTGTGCCACCTGAGCACATTGCTGGCTCATGTTCAGATGTTTGTCAACCAGCACTCCCAGGTGCCTCTCTGCCAGGCTGCTCTCCAGCCACTCTTCCCCAAGTCTGTAGCAATACATGGTGTTATTGTGACCAAAGTGCAGGACCCTGGACTTGGCCTTGTTGAATTTCATACGTACATTTGCAGTGGTGATGCTCCTGCTCATGAATCGTCACACAGCATGGCACCTGCTCTGCTGCACATCACCTGCTCCCCAGCCAGAGAACTCCCTCTCCTAATGTCAGGTCCCCACCTCTAAAAGATGATGGTGGCCCTGGCCAGTGGCTTATTGCTCCCTCTTAGTAACATGATCAATGCAGGTTTGTAAAAACACTTTTCCAACCACAGGTCTTTGTATAGTAGCTCCATCCCACTCCAGGAAAATAAACAGCTCCTTATCAGCTCAAACCACCTGTAGAGTTGTGAGTTTTTGCATCAGAGGAGGGGTTCTATTTCCCTTGCATCAGGCTATGATTTTGGAGCCGCTGCCACTCCCAGAGGGCACTCGAGTGCATCAGCAAGACCTGCCACAGCATCTGTCACCTAGGGATGAAGGGACAAAGGGATGGCACCACCCCACCAACCCTCACCCTTGGGGCTGCTTGGATGTGCCCCAGCTCCAGTGCAGGGGAAGAAAACTCAAAGAGATGTTTCTGGGCTGATTAAAGTTAATTAGCTCAAATGATGCCTCTGAAGGGAAATGTTTCTTATTTCGGGTTCCCAGTGACTTGGGCCCAAGCCTGGTTTTCATAAGGCTGCTAACTGCAAACAGATAGGGCCCTTTCATTGGAAACAGGCAGTGTAGGATATAATTAAAGAAGTATGCACTGGCATCTCAAAGAACCGTTTTCAATTACTGCTATTTCAAGAGGATTAAGGGGAAATATTTTAAACAAGACCACTGCAAAAATAGATTTTGTTTGTCATTAGCTTTGAAACAATATTTGACTTAGGGGCTGAAATTTCCATATGCCAGGTCTGTCTCTGGCAGCAGTTTCCCCAGGGGCTGGGAAAAGGGTTGTTCATAGCAGCATGGGAGCTGGGAGAAGAGCTCCCTATGTCCGGCCTTATTTCCATGGGGAAATACCCTCCTTTTTCCCTGGCCGGTTTTCGATCTGTGCCAGCCTGGAAGTGATGCAAAGGGCAGCCTGAGGCATGAGGAACATGCTGCAACAGACTTATTTGGTTACCAGACTGCGCTTGGGGTGCTCTGGGGACACAATGCCAGAGCCTTTCAATGGCAATGCCCTCCCACAGAGGGAGAGATGGCTCCCCTGGTCCATGTGCTCTCCTTGGCCAGGCCGGCTGTACCTCTGACCCTTGCAATTTGCTGCTGTATCTCTGCACTGCATGAGCCCATGGGTGTGAATTTGAGCCAGTCTATTCTGACAGTGTCCACACAGGTTGCCTGGAAGATGCTATTTTGCCATAGTCACCACGGTATTAAAAGGTGCTGCCTCCCTGCATCTCTGCCTCTTCCAGCTCAGGCTGTACCTTCAGAAATGAATGGAACTGGAGCTAATCATGGGAGTGGAGCAGCATCTGTCACCCTCACCTGGGAGCTTTTCTCTGGACTGCAGGCATAGAGCTTCTACACAAGACTAGAAATGGAGCCAGAAAGGGTAAGATATGTTTGCTTTACTTTCCCTCCCCACCTTGCCCAGCATGTGGATGGGGCACAGCCTGGGAAGTATGAAACCTATGTTCATGTGGGGCAGAAGTGAGCTGCAGTCAAACTGTAAGCATCGTCATGTTCATAGGTAGGATGGTGACCACCTCATCCAGTGTCAGACATCTCAGGGGCAGCATTTGTCAAACACCTTCTGAGGTACCTACCACAGGACAGACAATCAGGAGAAGGCAGTTACTATCCATATGAAAGAATCTCACATTCACACCTGCAGGTTCAACCCCTAGTTATCAGAAAACTCAAGTTCAGTGAGGGTCTCCAAGCTTTGTCTGTCATGTGCAAAGTGGGCATGTTCATCTTCCCTTTGTAGGGCTTGACTTCCCAGAGGAAAGGGCTGTTTCTCACAGCACCTGGGATAGTTGAGCTCCTGGCCCCCCAGGGGCTCCTAGAGGTCTGCACAAAGTCAGCAGCATGGGAAGGAGCCCGGCTACAGAGTGCTGAGAAGGGCTCTCCACTGACATTTGCCCGGAGAGCTTACGAGGCTCAAACAACAGAAATACTGGTCCTAGCAGGATCATGAGAAATCATTTCTCTGCGCTATTTACAGCAACCAAGGACATATTTTTCCTTTCGGAAACACCACAAGGAGGATGTTTCTCACGGCTGTTGAGAAAGAGGGGTCCACCACAGGGAATAGCATGGGTTGGGGTACGTAAGCTTGGGGCAGCAAGGCAACACATCAAAGAGAGACAAGGACACCAGAAACAGAGTTTGGTCACTTCCACGTCAGAGTGCAGGGCTGTTGGCACCAGCTCAGAGTCTTGTACGTGAGGGGAGCATCAACAGGCTGCAGAGATGAGTAACAAGCAGAGGCACCAAAAGGCAGCTCCTCGCCATGTATATGGGCCAGAGACATTTCCAAATGCATGGCAACAGGGTTCAGGGCACACATGACAGCTTTCCTGTTCCACAAATTGACTGATGGGCAATGAAAAGGCTGTAAATGTTGGGCTTCCTGCCTTGCCAATGGGGCTTAATAACCCAAAGGGGTACCCAAATTGCTTCACATCTCCAGAGCTGCAGGCTTCAGGCAGCATGAGAAGTTTAGAGGGCTCTATCTTGGCCACAAAGCCTCCAAACATACCGCAAGAACTAGTGAAAGAGAGAAAATAGTACACCAAACCGGACTGGGTCAAATAAGACTGGACCCATGGAGATTTCATGCTGTTAGCAGCTCTCAAGTGGCTGTTAGACTAAAAGCACCTGGGAGGAAGCCATCAGCCCCAGGAAGCAGGGACTAGGAGATGCACCTTCTGCTGTGAGCTCAGAGTGAAAGCATAGCTAGAAATACCTGAAAAAATAAAGCCACCCAGAAGCCAAATTGCAGGGAGAAGAGGACATACGTAGGAGGGCACATGCCTGCAAAGATAGGGAAAGAAAATGGATAGTTCAAATACAGAGCAGCATGGTGAGAAGAGTAAATGCCCCATTTCCGCTTGCAGTTCTCCAGCCCCTGTGAAATCCAAGTTAAATTCATCATTAGTGATGATTAGGAGGGGAGGGCACAGCTGGGAAGGAGACACATTGTCCTCCCTCAGTCATGCCTACCTTCCTTCTCTCTTGCACCACAGCTCAAGACCCTCTGCATCACCGTGAGGCATCAATTGGCCTATGGATGTGCTCTGTACTCTCCCTGGCATGGACTGAGTCAGTCCTGGTGCTTGCCAACCGTTATAAGACCATGAAGCATCACCGTGATCCCCACTAGCACCAATTCCTCCCACTGTGGGGCTGGGTGGCCTCTCTCAAGATTTCTAAGGACCCTGCAGGAAATACCCTGCAGAGAACAAAATTAGATGTCAAAGAGCAGAAGGATTTCAGCTCTGGCTGAGCTCTGGCAGGTCCCCAAAGCTGAAAAGAAGAAAAGCATTATGAAAACACGCATCAGAAGGTGGTGAGAAATTAGACATAGGTCACTTGAACTCCAGCCCTGAGGAAATGGGTCAAGCCCACAGGGTAAAGCCCAGCTGGATGGGAAGAAGCCAGCAGAGTTTTCTGGAGGAGGAACTGCTTGGTTTGTTAATTTGCTGACATCTCCTAGGCTGGATTTTTCCTCTGCTTGAGGATACAGGTCTGGACCCACACTCTTGCTCCCACTCAGTGGTGGCACTCCTGCCAACACCACAGAGCACCTCATGCCTCTGTGTGAGATTTAGATTTTGGGCAGGGACCACCCAGCTGGCAGCACTGTCAGCTGATTTTACTAGATGAAGCACAAGAGCTGCTTGCCCATGGGATGAAAACAGGTTGGGCTTTAATGACATGGCCCAGCCCAGGAGACTTGGATCATAGATCTGGTCTAAGCTGGCAGCAGTATGATGTGATCCTCCTTTTAACTTGTATGGGGGATTGTGGAATAGGTTTCTCACTGCTATTTGACAGCAGATGCCAAACTTCCACTTTCAAAAAGTGATTGATTTTTGAGCACATTGTCTCAATGGGACTTTGTCTCCCAGGAGAACCTTCCTTTTGAAAACTATCTCCTAAAGCACTTGGAGTACTTGCAAGATGTTTTACTTACATACTGCAATTCTAAAAGTGCCTTCAAAGGAGGATGTGAGGCAAGGGATAGGACCCTGTGAATAAATTGTCAGCAGTCTTTGTGTTTATTTTCTTTGTGGGGGAAAAAAACAACCCTTTTTCATTTTCAAGCATTTAGAGTAGCTGCATGCACCAACAGAGCTCAGAAAATGTTTTGATTATGTGGTCCTGTATATTTTGGACATACCACTGACTAGATTAACTGATGGGTTGACCTCCTGAGCTCTTCAAATAATGTTGCAAATGTTTTTTGAGAGAAGTACAGCATCACTGGAGATGGAACAGAAGTATCTGTTGGTTTTGATGGCTTGTATGTGTGTGTGCACTTTTAAATCATGGCCTTTTGGGGATGGGATAGGTTCACTTCTAATAGGATGCTGCTTTCTACCCCAAGGCATCCTGAGGGAATGTTTGGACTGGTCCTGAACACAGCCCTGGAGACTCTCCAAAGACCGCATCATCTCACGCATCCCCCAGGAGGTTGTTCCATTCCAGTCCATGCAGCATTGATCGGCAGGCAAGTTTATTCTCTAATTCCAGCTCCAGCTTACCCTGGAAAGATCAGCATCCTTGTGAGAGCTACTTCTTGGGAGATTTATAGCTTGGGTCGGTGGCTGTACTCAGTTCAGAGCTTACATAAACACTGGGCACAGGCCCAGCACTGGGTGCTGACTCAGGCACCCGCCCATGCAATGCTCCCATGTCACTGGTTCAAATGGGCCTCTCAGAGCAACTGCCCTGACATTTCACGCTGTCACGGCCCATAACAGTCACTGGAGCAGCCAAATCATGGGGCTTCACGTCCTGGAGAGAAGGGGTTTTAAATCTTCCCTTCCCCAGCCCCTGACCTTAAGCAAACACAACGTAATCGGGTTGTCCCAGCTGGCAGTGGGTTTGATTCATTTTCCTGCAGGGAGATCTTTCCTGCTGGTTGCACAAAGAGGCTCCACAGTCCCAGCTCAGTTTCCAGTGCCTGCAGAAGAACCGGCTGCTGGGAGCCATTGCCACAGTCCATGAGCCCCCACCAGGCACTGACAGCCCCTGGGACACAGTCACAGGTGATGGTGGGTCATAAGGCTGGTGCAGAATAATGATCTCACCTGTGCTTCAGGGAGATAAAAATACTCTTCGCTGCAAGAAAAAGCAAAGCATGAGAAGTGAGGGAGACTCCTGAGGTGAGGGAGAAGGACACCCTTGCTGTAGATGCTGAAGGAGAAGCTACCAGGTATGAGATTCTGTAAATCCTCCCCATTATGGAGACACTGCAGCTCCAGGGGGCAGATTCACAACTTCCAGCCAGGGCAGTGCCATTATGTGCCATTACAGACTGTGCTCTGGCTCAAGATGGGGTTTTTTTCTCAGCCTGGGATATTAAAATATGGCAGAGAAAGGCTTTTTTTTTTTTTAATTATTTTCTCTTCTTACCCAAGCTGTCAAAAAGCTCCATTATTTCTTTGCCATAACAGTACATGGTATTTCATTTAGTACCTCACTGTGGATTTTTGGAGATGTCCGCTTCTCATAAACCTCCCTGCACATCTGTATCTCTGTTGCCCTCCTGGGAAGTTTCACTCTCTTTCCTGAGAAGTGGAAGCTACAAATACCATGGCACTATCTGGCTGCAGCAGAAAACTGGTCCTTTCTGCAGCAATTAGGCTGACACTCCAACTCAACCTGCGTTAGAACAGACCCTCCTGTATCTGCTCTTCCCAACCATATCTCAATTCATGGAAATTCAAGGCACAGCTAAAAGCTGTAGACCTGTTTATGACTTATTGTACAAACATGATAAATGGCTGCTCAGAAAACATCTCCTCTGAGCTGCTCCTCATACGCTCCTTGCCTGCATTTTAATAAGCTAATGTTTGGGAATAGTTAAGTAGCTGTCTTGACTTGTTTAACTCAATAGCCACAGATATTTCACTAAGCTGACGCGGGATTTATGTCTCAATAAAGCAATAATGTTTGGTAAGCATCGTGGTTTCAGGGAGATTTATGTCCCATCAGCAATCCAAGAGGGATTTATAGGGCTCATCAGAGGTAGAATTACAGGAGGTGCCATCTGAGAGACACCGAGAGTGCTTCTTCCTGCTTGAGGGCAAGTCCTTGGAGAGACCAAGTCCTGAAGCGTTGTAGCCTGCTGACATATTGCCCCAGTAATAGTTTTCACTAATAAAATTAAACACGAGGGCTAACGGAGCTGTCTGGTGCTGGAAAGCATTTTGTAACATGCTTCCCTTCTTCCTGCTCTGTGATGAGCAAGGGAAGGTGATGGTGAACCCCCTGTGCCCCAGCCCCCAGGAGAGAGGCCATCCCCATCACCTATCTCGTGTTCTTTGGGGAAGTGCCAGTGGTGACCGTGCTGCCCATCAAAGGGTCACAACCAGCCATCCGTGGGAGTCTGGGAGCAGCAGCGGGATGCCTGGAGCAGGGATGAAGCCCAAGGAGGCAACAGTGGGGCTACAGAACACTTACTTTCAAGAGATAGAGAGAGATCATGTCTCCCGGTCACATTCCAAATCAAACATTTCACAACACTGCCATTTAAGTGCAAACCATATGAGTTAGGGACGGGCTGCATTACAAACAATCAAATTTAGTGTTGCAGGTGGCTTTTCAGACCAGTCCGAGTACAACAGATCCCATGGGTCTGGGCTTTCCAGGGGGATGCTGACTAGGACACAAGTCCTAATCTCCAAATTCAGGTGATCTTTCTGTGGCAGCCTACTTACCGTTTTTTGATTGAAGAGGTTTGACCAGTATCTTTGCAATTTCCTGCCCAGAAATCAAGTCAAAGAAATCCTTGAAAGGATAAAGCAGAGGAGGAAAAAAAATTCCTTTGTTTAGGAGAGCTGGCAAAGTCTGTATAAATGTTTCAAACTGTAATAGACCTGTGGAAGGCTCAGCTGCACCCTAGGACACCAGCTCTGGAGCATCACTTTTCCCTGAATCCCAACAGCCAGTGTACTTCCCAAGGCAAATTTCTTTGGGTTAAAATTGTTCCCTCCTGGGAACATCTTAAACATACATCAGCAGCAAGATTCATATGATTCAAATAACTGTAATACAGTGATTGATTTTACAAGAAGCAGGTGCTGGGGGGAGAAACAAGGCTCCAGAGCAGAACGTGTGAGCTGTTGAGCTGAATGACCACAATACTGGGAGCTATGCCATCCTTGCTTTCCGTCTTTTATGGTGACAGAATAAAACAGCTCAGGTTTGATGAGAATTAAATTAGCTTTAGATATTGTTTCACTCGTGGCCATTATTAGGACAACCTCAGTCTTTACTTCTGCAAACAACAGCACTTAATTTCTTGTAGCCAGTCAAATACCACCCTTGGCTGTCCTGACTCTTACACCTACAGCTAGAACTGTACATGCAGTAATGCAGCACAAGCAAATATTAGTTGCATGTGAGCAGCACATGCAACACACATTCTCCAAACACATATTTTGGGTACAGGCACCTTCCTACTACCAGCATGTGCATTTCCCTGTTGGTTTCAATGAAACTGATGCATACAACAAAATTAGCTCAAGGTTACAAACAAGCAGCAATGCCATCTCCTCAAAGGGAAAGCTGCTGGATGGGACGTTCTTTTGCCTGCACAGCTTCCTCGGATTCTGTGAGTATGGCTGCGTGGGCACGTTTGTCCTTTTACCCTCCCTGTGCCACCTCCGTCCCCTGCAATGGAACATCAGGGGGTGAAGACTGACCACAGTGCAAAGGTGCTGCCAGGGCTCCCATCCAACAGGAGGAGAGCAAACATCCTGGCACCATTAATGGTCTATGATGCCTTTTTTTTTTTTAGGAAAGTAATAACTTTGCTGTCTTTTGTATTCTAATCCTGTTCTGTTCTCAGTAACAATTCTTATTGCAATAAACAGCATCATAGCCCAGAATTGAAGGCTAATGTTGATGGGAAATATTTTGTTTCATAACAGTGGCTGCAGCCAGCAAAGAACATGAGAACATTTTTTCAGGAACATGGAAGATACTATTTTTAACTGTTCTCCCCCATATTTACAGTGCTTGGAGGAATGATGCGCCAGTTTAAACACATTGTAGCAATACACACTATTTAACTCCACCTGTGCCATAGAGAGAGTCTGGTGGCTGGGAAGAGGGCTGAGGATGACCATGCTTGTTGCAGGCTGGTTACTTTTCAGTTCACCCATCTACAGCTTTACAGCACCCAACATCAAGACTACCAGGACCTGACAGTGCTCTGTGCAGTGACATTCAGCCCCAAAATTCACCTTTTGGTGCTGGCTCTGGGCCAGCAGCATGATGAGACCAAGGTCTGCTGGTGCTGATTGTTCCAGACATTCAGAGAGGGACATGAGAGACTGAGTAAAGCAAGATGTGACTAGTGAGGAAGGTCACCAGGTGGGTGCACATTGCCCAGGTATCAGCCACTGCATTCCTCACTTTGTTAGCATCTTTCTGCCCCTACTGGGAGTGTCCTTTCTTTCAAGCACAGAGCAGGCTCCATGCCCATCTCCTTTCTCACCTTGCCTCCTTTGGGATTATAAAGTTCCATTCAGCATCATAGCTTCCATTCCTTCCCACAGCACAGATCCACCAAAAAACTGACCTGCCAAGGGTGGAAAGGCTCTGATGTGAGGCTCTAGGTTGATCTAAAAGCTCCCAACTGGGGCACCAGAAATGTTGCAAACCCAATTGCATTAATGCAGACAGAAGTAGCATTTAAGTGCCTAGTCAGTTGAAATCATTATCCTCCGTGTCCAACAAAAATATATTCTTAATAGTCATGGAGCTAAGTGGAGTCACCCAGAGTTATGATTTCCTTTCAGCAGATATTTCATCTTCAGGCTGTCACTTTCACTCAGGCCATGATTAAAACAATAAACTCTGGAGAAGCCACCCTGTTCCCCGTCAACAGCTGCTTCTCTTCCACACGTTGCAATGGGAGCCCAAAAAGAGGGAGGGTAAATTAAAGACAGACTATTATTAGTAGTATTTATTACTCAAAGCTGGCATGTTTGGCCAGGAAGCTCTCCTTGGTAAAGCAAGAGTGGCTACGGCTACCCCCCTGCAAATGTTGATCGAGGAAAGAGAAGTTGCCCTATGGTGTAAGGGATGTGTTACTGCTGCACGTACTCAATGCCTCTAGGACATTCATCTCTGGTCTCATGGGACAGACAAGTCGTTGTATTGGAAGGGTTCCCCTATTTATCTCTGAAAACCTTGGACATTTACATTCCATCAGTGAAACCCTACCTTGACAAACAGCTTGCAAAGGGAAAAAATTCAAGTAGTATGCATTGCCAAAATAACCAGTAAGTACATCACCATAACTCCCAGCCCTGGACACCGTGATCTTGGGTAGCCCAGTCTCCTGTGTTGTTGCTCTTACCGCCTTGTTTCTCAACATGGATGGCAACATGGGGTCCTTGTGGCCTTAGGAGAGCTGGCTGATGTGAAAGAAGCAGGCACCCAGGTTATCCTCTGAGCCTGCAACACAGTTTTGTCTGTGTATGCAATTATTGTATAGATGATGGGTACGATCCAGCCACCCAGGCTGACCGCAGGGCTTGTTGCACAGTCAGAGGAGACACCTAAAACTTGCCCACAGCAGAGATGCTAGAGAAAACAGCCTATATCCTGCCAAGCTCAGGATGTGAAGTGTCCCACTCTGACATTTCACTTCGGTCACAAAGACAGGCATTGCAGAAATTAAACCATTTTCTTGGAGTTTGTTTTCCAAAGGCTCAGTGTGTTCCACTTGGGTAGGGCTGGAAAAATCTATCGTGTGAGTGCTCCTGCCACTCCTGCATGTATTTGCATTTTCCTTGCAGTATTTTTAGAGATTTCCACTCCTCAGACTGATTTGGGATAAAGTCAAATATGTGAAATCTTGGAAGCTGTCACAGGAAAAGAAACTCAATTTTTCAACCAGCTTTAGATAGAGCCTTCAGCCATGGTGATAAATCTTCTGCCAGTCTGGAGACCTTCATTCACCTCACAGATAAGGGCTTAACATGGTCCAGAAGGTATTTGTCCCCCTGCCAGCCCAGGAAGGTGCTGTCATCCCACCCCTCTGACAATGGACTGAAGCTTCCCACAAGAAGCTGCTTCTCTGATGGGAGGCAATAGCAAGCAAGCACATGGCAGAGCTCCCTGGATCCTTGTCCCATCCAACCCTGCCAAGCCAGAAGAGCAGAGAGCTCAGCCCATGCTTCATCAGCTTGCCTCCAAGATATCACCATTCCCCAAGGGTCTCATATCTACAAGAATTACATCTTGTTACTGAGGCAGGAGAGGAAATAATGAGGCTGGCCTGGACAAAGCTCAGCTCCCAGTTTAAGCAAACAACCAGCCTTGGCTCAGCCATGTCAACCCACACATCCACTGAAGACTCCCCAGCACAAGTCCTACAGAAACCATTTCTATCTGCACCACTACAAAAGCCAGGCAGTTTTGTGGGGTGCAATCCAACAGGCAAATTATCTGATGTGGGAGTCACCGCCTTCCACTGTGGGATGGAGCTGGTTCATCTCCCTGGTTGAACACACACCTTTCTAGCCTGCAACCCAGGCAGGACAGCTCTCATCTGAGCTTACTCCCCTGTGGAGAGGGAGGACACGCTTAGCTGTCTTCACACCCCTGTTAGCAGGGAATGAAGCACACTCCAGAGTTGCATTAAATCTGCCTTCACATCTAGCTTGACCACAGCCCACATGGGTTACCAGGCCTGCCCCAGATCTGCACATCTGCTGGAGAGGAAGCCACTGTGTTAGCTAAGCAGTGTTACGAGGAACCATCTCAGAAGGATGGTGTTGACTTTTCTGCCCCAGCACAAGCTTTGTTGGGAGCACCCACCATACCAGACCCATGATGGGGATGGGAGGAGGGAGAAGTGGAAACCCCCACATCCCATACTCACCTCAAGGAAAGCTCACCACCTCCTTTGCTCATTGGGGTTGGCCATGGAGGAGCACTTATCCCCTTCGCATGAGACTGCTTTTTGGGGGGACTGGTCTCACTGCCCTGCCCCAGGGCAGGCTGGCCACCAAAATGGGGTGCTGTGAGGTGTCCCAGGATGTTTTTATAGCATGGTTAATTTTAGCACCTCCCATTTGCAAGGGGAGCTCCACCCAGCCTCGCTCTAAAACCACCTCTGGGCTAGAAAACAGCAGCTGTGAGACAACATCTGGCATCACTTGGACAGGCAGAGGCAGGAAGCGAAGGAAAACAGCATCTGTCCGAGGGCTGCCGAGGGACTCCAGCTAGACAGAGAGCAGAATTTGGCCAAGATGCTGGAAAGAGTAACTCTAATCTTAAAAAAGTTATTAAAAAAGAGATGAGACATTATAAGATGCCAGTTGCCATTTGTCATCCTTCAGCCTGCTGTTAACTCCCACTGTACCTCTCCCTGCTATGGCATGGAGATGTTGATCTCCCTGCCCCACTGAAGTAATTTAAGCTTCATCTTCACAGATGGACACATTAAGGCCCCATCCCAGCATCACCCCTGGGACCCTAACACATGGGCTGAGAGGCTGCAGGGAAGCACAGGGTAAGGTCCAGCCATCTCCTAGCCCCATCTTGAAAGGGAACAATCCCTCACTTTTCAACTTCATTTCAAAATCAACACCTGGCTCTTGGCTGATGACAACCTTGCCATCTGGGCACACCTTCAACTGCTTTGCAAATCTCAGTCATATCAGAGTCATGACCAAGCCTTCCTTACTGGGATTAAGAAGAAAGCTCTCCATGGCAATGGCTAGAACATCTCTCTAGGACAGAGGGAGAATCTGGCAGACAGCCACAGCTACACCACTTTGAAATATTCCTGAAAGCAGCAAGGGGTGCTGCAGAGAAAGCAAAGAAGGTGAAGGGCCCCCATGGCTTCCCCTAGCAGCCCCAGCCCCTTCCAGCTCACTGCAAAGGGCAAGCTTGAAGCAATGCAAAAGTTTGGGGAAAGATGTGACCCAGGCACCCATCTTGCTTGAGGCTTGGAGAAGATCTATGGTGGGCATGGCCAGGGAAGCAGTGCTGGCAGGACTTCAGCTCCTGGCTTCCTAGGAAATGCCATCCGGGTGAATGCAAACAGAAGTCACTGGTCAGACAGATGGACCTAGAAGGGACCAGCCAAGCCACTGAGAAGGGATGTTTCCAGGGGCATAGTGCAATTTGAGTCTGGCACTTCTTCTCTATCACCTGGGGTTCAGGCTCCTTCAGGGGTGAAAATAAACATACCCAGGAGAGGATCAAGGAGCTGCCCTAATGCAAGTCTCTTTCAGCATTCCCATGGCTGTCAGGTTCTCACTGGAGGGAAACCTCAATCAAGAAGCTTCATATTCAGCTCCTGCATCCATGTATCTGTCATTAAGACTTTCTGGCTGAAGGTTAATCCAACACAACAGGAGTAAGAGGGGCTGGATCTACTCCTCCTGATCCTAAAGAGAGGTTGTGATGAAGATAAGCAGTATCACTCCTTGTCAGCAGGTGGCAAGCTGGAGATACAACGTTCCTAAAGAGATAAAGCCCAAGTGAATTAGACATGTACTCCTATGGGAAAGGGGGGAAATACTAATTGGGTGTAATGTATGGTCAGGAGATACATGCAGATACGCAGTGGCAGCTGCATGTGGGGAGGCTGCCACATGTTGCTTCTACCATAGCTTTTCTTGGTCCTGCTGGGAAATACAGGCCAAATCAGGAGCTGGAGCTCTATGGGGTGGTAACTCCACGTGCCTTGGTGACTGGCAGCCGTCAGGCAAGGAGCTACAGCACAGCAATGCCAAGTGGAGAGATGGGCACCTGCCCAAAGGGAGCTCAGGTGAGCCCGCTGAAGGTCAAGATGGACATCTGAGGTTTGGTTCCACTCAGTCCAAACTCCTCCAGTCTCAAAAGCAACTTGGAAGCTACTCTACTTGCAAGTCTACTTCTTTTGGCAACCAAGAAATAATAAGTAAGAGGCTGATACTATTCTTTCAGCTTCAGAGGGGTGAATAATCAGCTTTGCAAGGAATGCAAGCTTGGCTGCCTGCTGAGGGCTTTACAGAGATACCCATCTCCTCTTTAAGGGGGTCTCTCTGAGGGGAGGACTGGGCTGCTGAAATTTAGCTTCCCCTTGCACTCAGCCTGGTCGACAACCCCAGTGCATGCTGCTCATGGAGGGTCAAAAGTCAGATCAGCAGGGAAACAGGAAACAAAGCCAGACACGCTCCAAATTCCCAACATTTGGCTCAAATCTGAATGAGTCGCTTAGGGACCAAAAAGGGAAGTCACAGAAACCCCTCAGCCCCCCCAGCATCTTCCCACCCCCAGCGGAGAGCTGCTTTCTGAAGCACAACTCACCAGCTCAACTTGGTGTCTTCCCCTAGCAAAAGCTCTTCCTCAGTACCTGCCCATGCCTACTTTAATAGCCTGCCCTAATTAGCCCTTGTTAGCCTCTGAGCTCACTCTGACCATCTCCCTTGCTTTGTAGTGAAGCATTTTCCCTCCTGAGCCCAGATCTTTTTGCTCCCTGCACACGTAGTGGGACTCAACTGTTATCCTTTCCTGACTTGTGGGTTTCCCTCCTCCCATCCCTCCCTCCTGGTCATCCATGTAAGGATGCTCAGCCCTCCCTCCCCTCTTTTCTCTGAAGAGACACCCCCCTGCCCCCCTTTCAGCTCCATGCTGGTGTCTCATCAGCCCAGTGGGGTGTAGAGAGCCACAGGTGTCTCACCTCTTCCTGAAAACCACCTTTTCTAGGAGGTGGCTTTGTGGACGCTTCCTGCCTTACACTTCTGCTTCAACTTGTTTGCAGCTGCCTAAGGTGACAGAAGGGATATGTAGTTCAGACAGGGGTCTGGGCATAGCATCCATCTCCACCTGGCTCACTGGCTGACTGGCACAGCATATGTGGCAGAGGGGTCCCAATCTCTGCTGGGGTCCCTCTGCGGTCCCCTGATCAGCTGCACAGCATCCCCAGCATAAGCCTGCTGGGCAGGCACCCATGAGCCCTGTTCCACTGGTCCCAGCCCCCCTGTACCCCCACCCAAAGCTCCAGCATGCTCCCAGCTCCAGCTAATGCTGTAGGACACCTCAGGGCAGCAACACGTGACACAGATGTGGCAGCTTATAGAAAAGACTGGGGAGTCTTTTCCCCCTTTTATTGAAAATTATCGTTTCTATTCTAGTGCAAACACTGTACATTTTACATCACAAAGCAACGGATAATTTACAGGATATGCTTCCATGTGGGAATCCTTCCCCCCATCACACATCAAGCTCCACTAGCCTCACCAATCATCCATCCCTGTCATGCTCAAAAATCCCACTTAGAGAGAATCAGCCACCTGTTTCTGCGTAGAGAAAGGCGGGCCTGAGAAACCAAGTTCATAGAGAGCAGGTGAGAGGAATGTGCCTCAAGCCCATTTCCTTCCCGGAATGGTACCCAAACTTATTGATAACTGGAGTAACCATGGCAACTTCCTAGAGCTGCAAACAAAAATCTGCTAAAACCCTGGAGAACTCCATGCTTTCAGAACAAGGCCCTTGACTTGCACATATATTTACACAGTTCAAAAAAGACAGTTTAAACATACACCACCATAAAATTTTGCTTTGGCTTGATAGACAACTAGATGCTGCCTGCTGGCTGAGGTCATCAGCAATTAAAGAAACAAACAACAAAACCCGTTTGTTCATCCAGCGGGACTCTGTTTTACAAATCCATGTAAATGAAGCAATACTGCCTTGGATGCTTGGTTACATCTTGATGTCACACAGCTCAAAAGTGATATAAAGGTCTCATCTGGACTGACCATATGATCTGGACAGCCCAGGCAGCTGTGATGGCATCCCCAACCAAGCAGCCCCACCCAAAGCAAGACTCAACAAAAACTGCAAGTGCAGAAGTTTACACAACCCTCCTAGAGGAGCAGCCCTGTGCAAATCAACTCAATTCCTCACACAAATGAAGTGAGGAGGGTGAACAGGGGTTTGCACAGGCATTTATGCAAGTCCCTTCATGTAAACATCACAGAGAGGGGGTGGGGATGGATATCTTGGTCCACAGATGGATAATGGGGTACCAAGAGCTTCATGCTCTCTGAACTGTCTCCCTGCTACCTACAGAAATGGGTGCCCATACACAGACACCAAAGAAAGCTGTTCAAGGTGACTTTTCTACTGCAGAAAAGGTGAGCAAAGACTAGTGGAAAGGTACATGCCACCAAGATGCTGAAGGAAACAGCTGAAACCTCCAGGGTGGACACTTGGGCAGCCTCAAGCCACCACGGGAAGTTTGTTCAGGCTGCTGGGATGTTGATGGATCACAGAAGAGGGCAGCAAGGGAAGGAGAGGGGAGAGCACCAGGCTAAGGAACTCAACGACTGGTTCAACCTCCGAGTAATGTTACATTGCACTGGGTCCTTTCTGATCATGCAGGACATGTTCTTCAATAGTTTCTCTGTGTAGGCACAGGAACCAAGACTGAGTTTCTAAGTGAAGGCTGAGATTTCCGACATGATCACTTGGAACCACACTAATGATAGAAATATTTTGGTTTAGGGACATAGCTTCTCCACGCTACAGGAAGAAAGGCCAAAAAAAGGGATGAAACAGAACATTATGGATTTCTTAAAGCACAGTACTTGTCCAGCCTCACTTCCCCTGCTAGTGTTCTGTCTGCAGTTTTTAGCTATTTGTCTTGATGACAAGTAGATTTTTTTTTTCCTCCTCAAAAATATCCATACAGGGAGAAAAAAATTCCATCAGCAACACACAGAATCACGAGCACAATTTAGACAAGTTTGGATTTGGGGCCTTCTTCACAGTGTTAGCTCAAATACTTTGGCTGGATTTCCATTCATCCTCTGCCAATTTAATTTTCACCTTCACTTTAAAGAGATTTATTTCTCATTTCCTGTGACATGCTGGTTTAGACTACCGAAGCCCCCTGTCAGACATCTATATATGCCCAGTGTGTCTGCAGCAAACACCAAGTTGGAGACCTAAGCCACTCTGCTGGATGTATCCCTCATGACTGAGCTTCATTCTCCTTCCCTTATGGTCCTGCCTCAACCCCAAAGTAGCTTTGCTACCTTCAGTGGGACTATTAGATGGCAAAGTCCTGCTCAGTTTGGGCAGGTGTCCTGCATAAGCACTATTTGCTACAAATAAGCCCCCTCCTCCCCCCAGATTTGAAGGAGGTAGGCAGCATCAGCAACATGAAATATCCTAATTTCCTCAGGATGCTTGCATGCAAGACACCTCTTTCAGGTTGCATCTCCTCTACTCTTTATGGAAAGGAGGAAAATAGGTCCCAGTGAGCTCTCTCCAAGTCCATTGGGCATTATTAGGGGGACAGGTGGAATATATGGCCTTTAGGTGGGATGCTTCCCACTGAGACATTACCTGTCCTCAGAAGGGCTGGCAGAGACTTTCCATGGGGATATCCTTGCACATTCTCAAGAGCCACATGAATCTATCCGACTGGAGAGGAAATCCTAATCTTATTCTACGAAGCTGCAAATGCCCAGAGGAAAAAATCCGCATGAGTGTGGCTCCCACCCATGACACTTCTTTGGGGTGAGCTGGCCCTTTCAAGCACTGCCTGAGGCTACTGAGAAGAGTTCTGACAAGGAGGAGAGAGGCTGTGGCTGGTATTTCAATGCATGGCTCCAGGAACCTGGATGCAGCACAAACATCCCAAACATTTTCAATGGATTTTATTTTTGTTTAATAAAAAACACCAACCAAGCTTGCATGTATATCTTATATATATAAATATATACAGTATATATAAAACAAATGCATCTGGACAATGCCTTTCCCTGTGGCGCAAACTGTAAGGCATAGAAAGGAGTGTCCTAACAGTTCTATTTCGGCACTACAGAGCGAACTCCCTGCTACGGCCCCCCTGCTCACACACCCACTGTGGCTTTTCTCTCTTCTTTGGCTTTTCGAGGCAGTAGTGCCAGGAATATTCAAGAAGACAATGATGCATTGTGACACCCAAGGAGGAGGTCTTCCTCATATCTCAGACTGGTCCAGGCAACCCTGGCAGGACAACACCAACTCGTTGCACTAACAGGCTTCTCGTAGACTAATGGTAACGGTGCTGCCTCCGTGGCACAAGGGACTGGTGGGATGAAGGTCAGGTGGATATAACAAAAAGCAGTGATCAAACAACAACTTCTTCCAGGGTGAGCTGTGGCAGGAGGGATGAGGAGCAAGCTTTGCATCTCAGCGTGATGGTGGGTGGGACATGTCCACAGGCTGAGAATGGCAGAGGTTTCTTTTTGCAGTCCCATACAAAAATAGAAACCAACAAGGGTGAGACTGTCCTTTACTGAAGAAGCTCGTAGTATATTGAGCAGAAGCAATAAACCTGACAATAACAAGAAAAAAAAAAAAAAAAAAAAAAGGTGGCATTATCCCAAAAGGAAGGAGGAACCTTGTCACTCCTGAGCAGTTCAGTTTGGTCCCCAAGTTCAGTTCTGGGTTAGGGTTGGATTTTTTTCTTCTTTTTTTCATTTTGTGTTTTTTTTGGTTTTTTTTTTTAAAGTATTTTTTTAAATTTTTTTTTCTTTCAGCACAAACAAGTTGCGAAGCAGGACGGGCGTTGTTGTATTTTCTCCTTCTGCAAGGCAGCGACCTCCAGTCGTTAATTGACTGTGGGCACTTGATTCCTCTGTAAACTATACTCCTTTGCCTTCAGTCTCAGGTTGGCAATACTGTTGGCCATATTCATGCCCTGCGCCGGGCTGGCATTGGTACATGTGGCAGAGTAGGTGGCCATGGCGCTGTGGGATGGAAAGAGAGAAACATCATGTCAGATGTGGTGTTCATGCCATGCAGAAAGCAGATGTACACCGCAGCGAGGTTGAACCCTGGGGTTTCTACACCTGTGGGGTCTATTTCTTATGTAAGCAGGGAATTACCACTACTTATTATTTAACACCCCTGTAAATCTCTCTGCTGCAGTTCATTTACCCAGAGATAGCCAATGCCAAAACTGGGTGAAGCCAATAGGAAAATTCCCATTTCCTATTTTTTAACCCAAAAGGTTTACAATGAGGTCAGGGTGCCCAGCCTGCCAGTTATACCATTGTCCTTGAAAGTATTCCCACTGGAAGCAATGTCTTTTTGATGAAAGCAATTGCTGTTTTTATTGCTTGTGAAATCACGTCACTTCTGAAACACATGTTACATTAAAGAAACTCTCTGGGAAAAACCCGTTTCAACAACTGTGGTGCTTTTTGGTTTCAGCCTTTTGGAATGAAAGTTTCCACATTTTTTCCCTCAAAATGTCAGCTGATCATAAAGAGCATGCCTTAAAGGCTGAGGAAAAAAAGCAAAAACATTTTTTTCTCCTTTCAAATAATGATTTTATTCATGAAAAACATTACTTTTGGCAGTGGAGGCTGAACAAAGTTCTCCAAGTCCTTTCTTATCCTACCAAAAATTTGCAAATCTGCTTTCCAGACCACTAGAAAACTTGTTTAATCCATGTGTCCTGGGTTTCTGTGAAAAGCAACCCCCCATCCCAAAAGCCCATAAACAATCTAACCTGTTGCATTTCCTATAGATGGGTCCACAGATCAAAAGCAGTTGAAAAACACTGAGTGAACTAGACAAACCTTTAAAACAGCCAGTGTGTTTAGGAGGAAACTACAGACACTCTCCTGGAGGCAAGCTCAGGTTTGGTGCTGACCATTTCCATCTGCCTGCCTGGGTGGCTCATGGCTGAGGCTCTGGGAAATGCTCTCCTTCATTCACAGCCCAAGAAAGAAGATAGCTTGGTTTTGGTTTTGTTTTGTTTTTCTTTTACTTTTTCTCTTTTTTTTTTTTTTTTTTATTTCTTCCAGTGCTGACCTCCAGAACTGGAAGAGCCTTTGCAACAGCAGATCTCCCCTGAGGGAAGCAAGCATTTGCTGTGCAAACAGATCCAGGTCGTGGGCATGCATGCTCGCCCCAAAGTGTGGGAGGCATCTCTGACTTCACAGGGCAGAGCTGACCTGACAGGAGTTTAGATGCAATCCACTGCTGTCTGAATCCTCAGCCACCAGGTGAACCAGAGCAGGCAGTACTACTAGGTCCCATCCCAGGTCAAAGGACTCCTACTCTTCACTTTAAAATCAGGGAAAAGAACTTCAGGGAGGAACCATCATCTTTGCATCAGGACTGGTGGAAACACAACAGCTTACACACATGGAATGGACAGGTTAAGACATGTAGATATAAAGCTGTTTACACCCAACCAGGGAAAAGCACTCAAAACTCTCCTCGGGAAAGCAAATATTCAGGACACACCGAGAGTCTCTAACAGTACTGGAAGGACACAGAACACATCAAAATACAAGCTAGACTGTGCCCAACTCAGGGTGCATCGGCTGCAATTCATCAGGGTCCAGGACATGATGGATCTCTGTGCCTGGAGCCTTCCCCAGACAGCTGCACAATCCCAGTTCCCTCTCCATGGCTGGGCTGTTGACTTTACTCTTCTCTCCCACGAGTCAGCAGCACTGCGAGTGCTGCCTGCAGAGGCATTACAAAGTTTCAAAAGGTATATAGCTGGTGGCTACTTAAGCACCCATTCCCACCTGCTTCCACAGGGTGCATCTCCCTCATGTTTTTGTGCTGGAAGAAATTAAAAGAGCCTCAAAGACACTCTAGATTAGATAAAATAGGAATTTTCAGTCTAAAATAGGAATTTTCACTCAGAACTCAAAAACAGAGTGCTGCCAAGTGTGGTCTAAAACTCCAGGGAGCCTCCTGCTCTCAGCTCCCTAGAGGTGTGGGGAAAATTACTGCTAGACCAAAAATCTCCAGAAATGTTCCCCTTCTAGCAAGTTATTCCACAAGGAGCAGTGCTCAAGACGTCTGTCTCCAAACAATGGCACAGCTTGAGAGTTGGTCCAGAGACTCTCCAGGGTCTGATAAGGATTGAAGTCACCCTGCTGCCCCCTCCTGTTGCTCCATTCGGGCACTGAAAGAGTCTCCTTCCTCTACTCAGCTGCCTGCTTTCATGAAGCACAGAGGAACATCATGTTTCTGAGGCCTAAAAACCTTCTTTTCAAATATGGTTTTCAATGGCCCATGAAGTCAAAGGTTGTTGGAGTGGGAAGTACAGGCTGACAGCACAACTGCTGGTCTTGTTTTCTTAGGAACCTATGCTAAAAAATGTCTAAGCAAAACATTTCAACTTCAAAAAAAATAATAGTATCTACTTGGCTATCTATGTGACTCAGATCTGCAAATAGCTTTGGTTGACCTGTGGCTGAATGTATTTGGAGAATAAACACACTGATTGAAAACTTTCTCCAGATCTAAGAGTAAAAACAGCGCCGGCCACGCAGCTCTTGGCCCCCTCCTGGACTAGCTGTTAATCAGCGGCTGCTACGGCAGTGCCAGGGAGATGGGGAGGGGGCAGAGGGCCATGCAAACACTCTGCATGGCTGTTTTTCACCAAGTGTCTAATACTTTAATAACCCATATCAGTTCAAAGCTTTAATGAGGCTGTGACAACATGGCCCAGGTGCCCATTAGATGAATGAAATTGCTAAGAGATGACCAGTAGGATTAGAAAGCCTGGGAAGCATAAAGTATCTGAGGGTCTTTACTGCCCCACATTGTGGAAATCAGCTGCCCTGCTCCTCTGCCAGTGCCTCCTACCCCTCTGCAGGGTAGTGGGAGGGTGACAGTCCATCCTGGTTTGGCATGTCAGCCAGGGGGGGTGGCTGTAAGCCCAAAATGTCTTTTCTGGAACATCTTGGCTTAAGACAAGGGGAAGATACCAAGACAGTGAGGATGCATCTCTGCACTGTGGAGAGGCACAGACAGGTCTGGACCTCAGGGAGAGAAAAAACATCCCTAAGGCTTTCCCTTCTCCCTTGCTCTCTTCGTTTGCACATCCCAGATACTTTGAGCTCTCATTGCTCAGAGTGACCCAGACAGCCCTTCACAGTGCTGTTACAAAGCCTGTTGTATAAAGAACATCTTGGGAGGGATGATCTGATTTTAAAAGTGTGAGAGGTAGAAATAAGCCATGAGTGTTCAGCAGGGATCTGGTACTGTTACCAGAGCAGTGGGGCAGGGAAGGACCTGTGCTTTTCTCCCCTGAACTCACCACCCAGGATGCTGTACCAAGGAACACTTCACAGAGAGAAAGCCTTAACCCCAAAAGAGGGATTTTGCCAGACGCAGCCCTCGGATAAAATCCAAATAAGGGCCATCTCTAAGAGCAACTAGTGGTCACCAAAAGCATCTGTTTTTCAGTACCTCCAGTGGGTGAACATATGACTTTTTCTTGAGATACAAGGTGGAAGAAGAGGATCCCATGGCACTGAGAAAACAAACTATTTAAGAAGGGGGTGTGTTTGCAGACCTAACTGTGCAAACAATGTTTGGGGTGCAAGAAGGGGGTCAAAGTGACTGAAGAAGAGAGGTCCTGGGCATGGTGCAGCTCCTGGAAGGCAGTGGGAAGCTGTCTGTGACCAAGACAGATGAACAGAAAGAAATTCAGCCAAAGGCTCCATGGTCCTGACAAACACTGTGCTAAAAAATACCCACCAACCTAATTTTTAACTGCCTGCAAGCCAGCTGGCTTTCCACAAACCAACACATCCTGTGGGTGTCCACATCCAGTTCCTGCTGGGCTGTAGATGGCATGGAAGACAGGTTTGTGACACACATGGACATCCCAGACCCTTTGAGCAGACTGGGGTTACCCCATCTGCACTTCTTTCCCTCCACTCCTTAAGCAGTAGTGGCCACAGGGGATGGTCATCGAACACCAGTCTGCCATCCAGAGACACCTGGTCTGTACTGTGAGCAAACCACAGCACAGTATTACACAGCTCGGTGACACACATGCTCATGCTCTAGCAACCAGAAAGAAATTATTCACCAGGTCAGTGCTGACCACTGGGGGAAGGATTTGGAGCAAAATGCCTGGAGCGAGGTCCCAGCCCTTCCTTGCATCCCAACAACAGACAGCCACAGAACTCCCTCTTCTGGCCACTGTGTGGTGGATGAGCATCCCCAAATGCTCTGCCATCATCTCCCATGGATCTGTGTCCCATGGAAAGGTTTCTTCCATGCTTTAAACAAGATGCACTAGGGAAGCAAGGGTAACCTCTTCTGTTTCCATGTATTTCTACCTGATCCTCTTTTGAAACTTCCTGGGTTGCAGAGAAACACCATGACAAAAAGAAGCTGCAACCTCCCATGCAGCTGGCTGCCAAAAAGTCACAATGATACTGAACAAAGCCCACCTTGCAAGATGCGGTGAGATAGGGTGGGATGGGAACAGGTAAGGAAAACCAGGGGGGTGGTCGAATGGCTGTAACCTCTGGTTGTCCCATGCGATTATAAACAGCCCATTAGGGCTGTCTCAGGCTGCTCTATATATGCCAGAAAATGGTCACCCCCAGAGGGGTTATTCACTCACCTGTAAGGCGAGGCAGTACCCCAGGAGAGATAGTCGGTGGGTCTCGGAGCTGGGCGAGGTACGATGGGCTGCTCCACAGCGGTCACATCCCCTGAGTAGGATTTGAGCAGAGAGGCATTCTTGCTGGCCAGCATCGCCCTCTCATTACGGCGAAACTTGGCTCTCCGGTTCTGGAACCACACCTGGGGAAGGAAGCACACAGACCCACCAACCATCACAACCAGCTCCACTGTGACACTCACCCTTTCACTACACCTCCTCTGCCCTGCTAGGCAAGACAAGACTCTGTAAAAGTGGGCTGCTTTGGAACGCCTGTCACTGGAAACTCTACTGACAAGACAATACTTATGTCTTCCCCGATAAAGCTCTTACATGAGGAACTGGCTCATGAGGTCCCTGTGGGGCCAAGTCTGTCCAGTGCTGTAGGCAGCAAGGGCCTGGGAGTACTGTACAACACACGATGTTTCATGGTCTGCTTTGACCTTCAGAAGGTGGAGGCTTGCATGCTAAGAGTTGTGCAGCTCAAGATAATGTGAGCAGCCTAAGCACAAGACATCCAACATCTTGGCTTCGAATGAACGAAATGAACACATCTGACTGGGCAGGTAGCAAGTATGGTGGCAGATCAGGCCTGGTAGTCTTCCTCAAGGCACGGCACACTCAGGACTGCAATACAGCATGATTCAGAAGCTTCATGACCCTAGTGTGCCACTCAGACCATGAGGATTTCTACTGCCATACTGGAATCACCTGATGACCCTCCCAGGTGAGGTGTGTCTGGGTACAAGCTGTGGTGATTACCTGAACTCTGGCCTCAGTGAGGTTAACTCTGCGTGCAAGGTCTTCCCGTACAAAGGCATCAGGATAGTGTGTCCTCTCAAAGACCCTCTCTAATGCCTGGAGCTGGCTGCTGTTGAAGGTAGTCCTGTTCCTTCTCTGCTTTCTTTTCTTCTTCTCTTCTGAGTTCAGCTGATCATCTAGGAGAGACAACTGGAGATGTGAAGGGCCAGAAAGCTAAGGGTCCACAGAAATGGGGTGAATAACCTCAGCAGTTTCCAGGATGGAAAGGACTTAGGAAGGGGCTTGCAGCATTTCAACACCACACCTTAACCATGCCGTGTTAGTCTTCATGTAAAAATGAGGTGGAAAGCACACTGACTCCAAGCATTTATTTCCCAGCTCAGCTGCATAAGACTTGTACCAGCTCCCTCAAGCTACCCCATGCCTCAGCTTCCTTATCTTGAAAAAGAAACAGGAAAGTCCAAAATACATCTCTCCATTCCTGACAATCCTAGAAATCTTCTCTAGGTTTTCTTTATGGTCAAGTCATGAACTCTTGTTCTCTGAGCTTCAAATTTCCAAGGACTGCCTTTACTGGGATATAATACAGCTCTCTTGGGTGAGCACAAGTTCTGCATCAGCTCTTACTGACTGTGAAAAGCTGTGTTTGTCTGTGAGCAAGGAAAGTGCAAGGAAACAGCGATTGCCCTGGGCACGATGACAGCCAAGGTAATGCTGTTCT
Organism: Megaceryle maxima; assembly: GCA_024605025.1. NCBI lineage: Eukaryota > Metazoa > Chordata > Aves > Coraciiformes > Cerylidae > Megaceryle > Megaceryle maxima. Next base: position 32,680 of record JANHGN010025970.1, read on the forward strand.
CTGCATGTAGCTCCCACTTGGCTTAAATGAGCCCCACACTCGCTTACCCTCCCTGCATCCAGACTGTGAGGCATCAGCTGGGGCAGAGATGGAGAAATGTGAACATAGAGGTGTCAGACAGTGGAAATGAAGCATGACTGATATAGGCCTGAACACAGGACAAGCACAAAGGCCAGTTTCACTTTCATGCTTGCAAGCTGAGGACATGGAAATACAGTCAGATGTGGACAGCATTGCAACTGGGAACTAAAAACCCAGTAAGAGAGAGACTGAGCATGAACCTGTTGGATACTGTTGACTGAAGAACTGTTGTGGACTCTCCAGCACCCTCCTTGCCCTGCCCAGGCCAGCAAGGTGGTGAACAACAAACTGCATCTCATAAGAGCACATCTTGTTTTGTACCTGGTTGGTATTTTCTTCAGCAATAGATTGGTATATCCATACATCTGGACTTAGCATACACTTAGCACTACTGCTTGTGCCTATGGTCACTGGAGCAACACCAGTGCTACCTCTGAAATGGATTTTCTTTGCAAATATCTGCTCTGCACCATCTGTCCTTTTTCCAGTGCGGTGGAATATACCAGTATAGCAGCAGTGATGGAGCTATCCAGGCACAAGCACTCACAGGTACTGGCAAGCAAGAGCAATGGCTCCAGGGGTTTGAATAGTCTTTATTAGGACAAGCTGGAGGCTATGACACTGGTGTTGCTTCTGTCCTACCTGTAGCAGAGTACGTTCACTCATCACGCCAGTGACAGCACTGTAAACAGTTCAGTTACCGTGGGAAGCCACACTGAAGGACACGAGCCTGCGGGAGGCCACTGCTACCTCCATAAAACAGCCCCATTCAGGCTGCAGGGCTGGTGTGTCGTCGCCTTGCACTCATCCTCCTGCAAGCGTTACAGTATGTGTGGGGTCCCACCAAAACCATCAGGTCTTCTTATGCTCCTGCACCCCCAGTCTTCAACACTCCCAAGCACACCAGGCAGAGCCCCAGGTGGGCAATGACAGTGTGGTCCCACTGTCTTATGTGGGAACAGTAGTTACACTTGGGATCATCTGAGCCAATATACATGTCAACATGAATTAAAATATGTTGATCATTTTATCTATAAAAATGCATATGCTACAAAGCTGCATTTTAAGTTAATCATTGCACACCTTGGCCCAGGTGATAGTCTCACCACTGAGAGTCCAAGGGCTTGACCTGCTCTATACAGTTGCAGAATATCCCCTCAACAGTCATTCCTTTTGCCATATACAAATATGACAGCTCTCCTCATCCTCCTGGTCTCGAGGGGGTAGGTAAGGCACAGGGAGAAGCTGACAAGGAAATTAAAGTCTATAGTTGTTGTCCTCACCACCTGTTTATGTTGCTTTTCACAGCCCATCTGGTAACAGTTACTGCACCTGAACATCTTTGGATCGAGGCCCATCCATTTGGGAACAAAAGGACATTCCTCTTAAATTAAAGTAGGTTTTTCAAATTCCTGCAGGTTTACGGCTCCTCCATCCCCAATCCTTCTCCAACAGCCTGATGATCCCCAGCAGACTCCTTTCCAGGCTGGGGATTTCTGGGTGCAAAAATACACCCTCAGTTTTCTTGTATCTGAGAGGAAGCATTTGGAGATCCGTTTTTAACAGGTACATTGCATCATGAAGCTGAGCTGGGAATGGACTGTCAGAGGCAGCAATGTGCAAGAAAAACAAATGGGTGTAGGAAGTCTGGGGCATTAAAACAAGGCTGCAGGTGAATCTATCCTGCCCAGGAGGTGGGAAGCGAAGAGAAGAAGCAGAGGGATGGGACTTAACTGCTGCTTGTGCAGAACACCATGCACACATTTCTACCTGCTGGGGGATTTAGTGCTGTCACAGGGTCCATCCCTTATAAAGAAGCAGAAAAGTCCTCCACATTCCTCTCCTGACACATCATCAAAGCATTTACAGAAAGGGTCAGCAAGTTCCCTCTGGCTCCACTGGTGAGCTCCAACGTAGTTGGGCTGCTGTGCACCACACCACACAGCAAACAGTGAAGAACAAGCCTCAGGGCACAACCGTCCCTCTGAATGGCAGAAACATTGCAAAAACAGCTGCTGTAGAGGCCAATGTCAACATGGGTGTCTGGCTTCCTTCTAGGTTATCCATTTGATGCTATTTTATAATCGAAACCCTGCCTATGTGGACTGGATGAACAAATTAATAAAAGCTTTTGGGACCCTTTGGGAATCCCCTCCAAGCCTCTGAAGCACCAGTTCCTGCTCAGAAGATGACACTCAGCTGGACAGAACACGAGCCCAAGGCCATCTGGCCATTGCTCAGATCCTGCGTGACAGTTACACATGGGGAAGGGCGAGCACATCACTCTGGGGCCAAAGCCTGTAAAATGATGGAGAACAAGAATCCCTCCTGCCAAGCACGTTAACACAATTTGCCTGGTTTCCTCCTGGCATAAAGCGAGACACCAGTGATTCACAGCTCACCTCGTAATTACTGGACCCAAAAATAGCAGGGCCGAGAAACGGAAAGTTGCAGGCAATGGCCTTGTTGCCATGACTCACGGTCAGGTCACCGTTGGCTAACGCACCTCCAGCATTGGCTGGCACAGAGCAAGGATGTGAGTCACCCCCTTTTTCAAGGACATAGCTGGATGGAGGTGGCTCAACAGTGAAACATAACCTGTGGCAGGCGGTTTGAGATATTGAGATCTCCTTTCAATGCACTTCTGGAACAGCACAACACTAGACCTACAGGAGTTACTGGGGTAGCAGGAAAAAAAAACCTCAACAAACAAAACCCAAACTATATTATCCCAGCGCTGGGTTGATCACTCCTTGTGTTTTGTCACACAGACATGCCATATGTTGATTACAAACTGCTAACAAGGGACTGCAGACACCTAAACCCCTCGTGTCTGCAAATGTCACCTTGCTCACAGCAGTCACCAGCTGCCTTCAACATGTCAGCAGGGTATTATTTTTTTTTCTGCCATCATTTCTTTATCGGGAAACAACACTGAACATTGAAAAATGGTATTTCTAAACAGTGCTGACAGCATTGGTGGCTGTAGTCAGCAAAAATGGAGAGAAGAGGAAAACAGGTCTAAAGCTTTTTAGATGGGTTAAAAGTCTGTCATCAACCTTATTTTAATCAGAAATATTTTATTACAAGCAGCGGTCTCAAATACTGAGCTGCTTGCAAATGCATCCCCCAGAGAGACAGAAACACACGTTCTCCTCTCAGGAACCCAATGCTGGAAAATCTGGGAATTTAATTTCAAAATCCCAATCTTTCATGTTGGGCTGGGGGATTCTGTTTCCTGTTTCCACATATGTGTTTTCCTGTGTTATTTCTACATTCACCCATGACGTGCAAATCCTGGTGTCATACACAAATGCACTTCTAGGACACACCAAAGCATATTTAACTGCTCCTAAACGACAGAGTATGAAATGTCCTATGCTTTTTTCCCTTGTTCATTGTGTCTCCTCTTGCAATGAGACAGATCCACACTTGAAGACACTCTGATCTCTGCTCCTTTATTGCACAGCAGCTGTCCTAGTGTCTAGACTATCACTGGGGTACCATCCGACAGCTCCTGCTGTGATGCCCCGTTCAAAATGAAATCCATTATAAAGCAAAAGAGAGTTGAGAACTAAATGCCTACTGATCTTGTAACTTAGACATATTTTTTTCCACTAATACAACCACAACATACTTTGAATTTGCAGTTTGCAGGAATGCTTGTGCATACTTGCTTTCATTCCAGGTCAGAACAAAAACTCCTTTCCAGATGGGATTTACATTGTGTGGGCAGTTTTGAAAAGTTTTGACCGATTCTATTAAGTCCAGAACCAGCTATTATAGTACATTAATTGGATCCGAATTGAAAGTAAACAACTGGATTTAATTAAGTGAGGGACAGGGACATTTAACTGCAATATCATACACAGTAAAGCAAAGAAGATTTGTCAAATCAGTTACATAAACTGTAAACTGAGAAAGGATTCCAGGAAGAAAATAAGAAATCTAACTGTAATCACAGCCTTCAAAATAACAAGTTACCACTGAAGTCTGAACACAGATTAAAGAAAAAACAAGACACACTATTTCACTGGGAAAAAAAATAATAAATCCAGAAACTAAAAACCTAGAAACTAAAAACTTTAAAAACATTAATCCTGCAAGAGAAAAAAAAAAAAAAAAAAAGAGAAAGCTTTATTCAGAGTGGTGGAGAAAGAAAGGAAAAAAGAGAATAGAAAGAAAAGACTGGGTTTTATTTGGTTTAAAGTTAAAATTTAAGAAGCTTGAGTAGAAATATTTCTACGGGTACCCCTTGGCTCCAGGCAGTCTCCTCTCCCAGACATCAGTGTCCAGACAGTTACAGCCCTTTGCAGGCTCATGTTCCAGTTTTATTTGAGCTCTGCTTTGCTTTCCATTCTTTACAACCCTCCAAAATATCAGAACTCTTTGGGTGCTCGGCAGCTTTCTCAGCTTGTATCATGAAAACAAAACAAAACAAACCCCCCCAAAAACCAAAACACACACAAAACCCACAAACAAATGAACAATAAAACCCCAAATAACAAAAAAAAAAACAAAAAAAAACCCAAAAAAACCAAACCAACCAAAAAAAAAAAAACCAAACCAAAACCAAACAAACCCCACAAAAAAAACAAAAAAAAAAAAAGAAGAAAAGAAAAAAAAACAAAAACCCTCAAACCAAACAA